>OY757551.1:14577277-14632277 GCA_963584105.1 Alviniconcha strummeri
CACACGCACACGCACACACAGTTTTACTTTCAACCCAAGTCTTACATGTAAGTTGTAACAATGTTCAAACTTCGTGCAAAGAGTTCACTCGTTTAAACACATCGGTGCATATTTCGTCCAAAGATCACTTGTCACCTGCCTTGTTTATACTTATCGGCACGTACTTCATGCAAACCGTTGACTCGTGAAAGCCTGGCTTGTTTATACCTGTTTTTCACGCACTTCATGGAAAGCGTTCACTTTGTAAGGCCTGGTGTGCCTGTGTGTGTCAACAGTGGCACGCGCACGCACACACACACACACACACACACACACACACACACACACACACACACACACACACACACACACATACACACGCACTCACGCGAAAACGCCCACACATTTGTCACAGTCTCCAGCAGTCACAGAAGGCATGAAGCAGACCAACACACCCCTCAGCAGTTCAACAAGCCGATCTTGCAAATCCATGTTTGGGGCGGGTGGGGGGGGGGGGGGGGGGGGGCACCTCGGTGAGCCCCTCAGTGTTACATTTTGAAAAGACCCAGTGCAGTGTGCGACATTGTACTAAAACAGATCAAGCAGGTCAAGACACCAATTCATCAACTTCAGTCAAAATCAAACTATATCCCAACACTTCAACTTACAAACATCCACTGTTATGTACTGTTTGGTTACGTAACTCTTGGTAGAACACTGGTTAGCATTCTGTCAGTCAGACAATCACTTAAGTAACCGAACACATCCAGCTTGTAGACATTTTGTTGATGGAGTCGTCGTTCTTTTTCACATAAATCTCACCATCACGTTTGGCATCCTTTATTTTCTTGTCTCTCTTCAACTGTCTGGCTCTGGCGGCGACTCTAGACCTTTGCGTGTGAGATCGTCGTTAACGTAGACCCTGCGCGCTGGTGATGGAACCGGCATAGCCGCTGCGGCAGCTGCTGACTCCGGCTGCCTGACGGCACCGGCAGGTGACAGCCCTAAGCGAGCAGCTGAGATACATTGAGATACATATAGCACTGGACTGCAGGTTTACATATTGTAAATGAATACAGAATGCCATGTCACTTGGAGAAGGAAATCAGTGCGTACGCCCTCTCTCTCTCTCTCTCTCTCTCTCTCTCTCTCTCTCTCTCTCTCACACACACACACACACACGCACGCACGCACGCACGCACGCACGCACGCACACACACACACACGCACGCACGCACGCACACACACACACACACACACACACACACACACACACACACACACACACACACACACACACACACACACACACACTTCAACCCAATTCTTACAAGTAAGTTGTAACAATGTTCAAACTTCGTGCAAAGAGTTCACTTTTTACAACCTGGCTTAAGCAAAACTGAAAATGGCTAAGTCCGACACGAGCTTAACAGGATGACGGTGTGGCCCCCTACCAGGTACAAAATTACAGTGAGATACATACAGCACTGGACTGCAGGTTTACATATTGTAAATGAATACAGAGTGCCACACCTGCCTTGTTTATACATGTCAGCACGTACTTCATGCCAATCGTTGACTCACGAAAGCCTGGCTTGTTTATATATATGTATATATTTGCATGTACTCCACGCACTTCGTGCAAAGCGTTCGCTTTGTAAGGCCTGAGTCAACAGTGGCACACACACACACGCGCGCGCGCGCGCACGAACACGCCCAGAATTTGTCACAGTCTCCAGCAGCCACAGAAGGCATGAGGCAGACCAATACACCCCTCAGCAAATTCAGCAAGCCGACCTTGCAAATCCGAGTTGGGGGCGGAGGGGGGTGGGGGGTGAACATCTCGGTGAGCCCCTCAATGTTACATTTTGAAAAGACGTACAATATTGTACTAAAACAGGTCAAACAGGTCAAGACACCAGTTCATAATCTTCAATCGAAATCAAACTATATCCCAACACTTCAACTTACTGTTATGTACTGTTTGGTTAGGTAACTCTTGGTACAACCATTAAACACCGGTTAGCATCCTGTCAACCTATCAGTTGGTTTAACTGATAACCCGATAAGCTGTTAACTAACCGAACACATCCAGCTGGCGGCTTGTAGACAGGTTGTTGATAGAGTCATCGTTCTTTTTCACATAAATATCACCATCACGTATCCAGGTATTCTTTATTTCTTGTCTCTCTTCAACTGTCTGGCTCTGGCGACGACTCTAGATCTTTCGCGTGTGAGATCGTCGATATACGTTATCGACAGCGGCAGCTGCTGACTCCGGCTGCCTGACGGCACCGGCAGGAGACAGCCCTAAGTGAGCAGCATCCTTGTTCTTCAGGCCGCTGCGCGCCCTCATGATGAGGTGCTTACACCGGTAAGATGTAAACTTGACGAGGACATCTCTTCCCATCTTGCCCGGCTTGCCGACACGGTGTGACCAATCAATCATCTCGTCAGTGATCGTCACGCCGATCGCCTCACCAACATTTTTTACGATGGCATCGGTGTTCTCTACATCAGAGATGGTGCTATCAGGGATACCGCTTGATCCGAACGTTGTTCCGACGAGATTGCTGCTCAAGCGAGTCGACGCGGTCCTGTAGTTCCACGATCTTCTCCTCCTCTCCTTCCTCTCCAGGGCCTCTCGCAGGGTGCAGATCTCGCCTCTGAGGGAAGACGTGATGGCGTTGGTCAGGACATGCACGACCGCCGGGTCTTTCAGGACCTCCTTCAGCCTGTCCCTGATCGACATCTCCTGTCTCCACTGATCAGGGTCGTCTGAACCGGCAGGATCCAGGACAGTACTATGGAGTCGACAAACTTCCGACTCAGAGTCTGGCTCCAGAATCGTTGTCTCGTTGTAGGCTGTGTCTGAGTCCCCTAGGGAAGAAAAGCTCTCGTGTAGAGTGCCTTTTGCTGATGTCACCCTCGTTAACTGGCGATACCTTGGACCTGCTGCGTTTAAGTGACTCGTTCGCTGTCTGTCCCCAAACGACCTCAACACAGCACTGAGCACTAGGCACTGTACTGTCTATTCGTAGGTCGTAGATCTGCTATTAGTACGGTAGGTCTGCTACATGCACAAGCACGTCGTCTGCCAAACAACAGAATACGATAAAGGATGAAGAGGTATGAAGAGGTATGAAGAGATTACAAGCAGTTCGAGCGCCTGTGGTGAATACAGAAAGTCGGCGTGCTCTACACAGCACGTGCAACAGGCGTAGAATGACAACAATGCCTTGGGTCAAGCGTTTTGCGAGAAGGATAAAACACAAAAGTGTTCGTTTACAGACCTTTCGTAGGTGTCTACCCTCACAAAATCAACTGGCAGACCTGTCAGAACTGCCAAAACACTCAGCAACACACACACACCCTGTCAGTCCATATATCCACATGAGAAATCCCGATTCAAATGGGAGACCACAAAAGTCCGTCTTCACCTGTCCACCTGTCCACCACGTCGAATTTTCAATTTAATACTTGTAGTGCACTGTATCACCACCTTTTGTCACAATCTCATATATATATCGTAGGAATCCAGCCGACCGGGCAGGCCTTGAATGGTGTCAAGGCCTGCCCGGTCGGCTGGATTCCTACGAAACTCGTGGGGAAAAAAAAAAGGAAACTGTTTTTGGACTGTTTGTTCTGCGTTCTCTCTCTCTCTCTCTCTCTCTCTCTCTCTCTCTCTCTCTCTCTCTCTCTCTCTCTCTCTCTCTCTGGGACACACACACACACACACCACGAAGTCAACTGACCAAACAGTCAGTGTTACAAGGAAAACCGCACAACCACAAAAAAAAACCTGCAACACAATCACAGTCATTGAATCGACTGACCATTGGCTCACGCAGTCCGCGCATGCAAGCACATTCCTTCAACTGACTCGTACATTGTTCTTTCCAAAAACAAACTATCACACCACGACATAATTATGTAAACCTGTCGACCTGTCAGTTACGATGCGCCATCGATGCTGGAGGAAAACAGCGCTGTTGATGCGATGCAGGAGGGACGACAATCGTGGTGACAACGACGGCAAGAGACAACAAACGCGGTTCCGAAGATGCAGGTCTGAAGACAGCCATCTGGACGGTGCACAAATGACGTATTGACGTGGTCACACTTGATGAAACAAGTCTGAGAAAAAGACATTTAAAGACGGACACCTGAATCGGATGCAACACAGGACACAATGTTTGTTTTCATTTAATCTTTGAATTGAATGATTGCTATCAATCTGTGGGGAAAATAAACATCCATCATTTATAACAAGACAGTAGAACTTAAACTGACTCAATTCACTTTTTATTTCATATTCAAAATCATAACAATGATGTCCTGTGTTACATCTGCCACCTTAATTTTTGTAATCAAATAAAAATGAAACACAATACTGAATCAAAAATAGGATGTGTTGATTGGAATTTATCAAGCATAGTTGTTTCCATGACTGCAGCATGAAATAAGGTCATGAACAACATTTTTTTTACTTTTTATCTGTCGGATGTAACGATTATTGTATGGACATAACATTTCCCATGCTCACAATACACAGCTTATAAAATAACAATGTTAATTTCCCTACACTGCAACAAAATGTTACCAGCTGATTTAGTAGTAGTTTTGATTTGTTTTCAGTGAGTTGGCAGTTCAGCATATCTTTATTTCTCTAATCTGGCTTCATGCTCCACTAATGTTGTCCCTGCTGTGTCTTGAAAAACACTTGCTCTTCCCTTTTTGGAGCATCATCCTCTTTAGCCTGAAAAGAAACATACATGTGTACAAAATAAGGCAATATAACAACTGTTTTGGAAGATATGTCTCCATATTTACAGGTATGCAAATCTGGAGACGTACATGCATATCAGATCTTGTGTGTGTCTGCACGCACACGTGTGTGTGTTTTGACTTTCCCCAGAATATATATATATACATCTATATCAGACATTAGGTAATATTACCAACAGATAGATAGAGCACATTTCTCACATTGTCACATTTCTGTCTCTTAGATATTTTATCATCATCTGACCATAGCTCAAACTGCATGCAACATGAGTTGAACACTCAGCTGTATGTCGATTCAACGCAGTCATTTGCTCCCCCAGTCGGCACATACACATTCAAATGCAACTCAGCATTCGCTCATATAATTACCACAAACGCGCACAGTACCATACGACTACATGGAACAAAGCGCCGTGGAAAGACCTGAAGCGATCAATATATATATATATATTCTGTTCATTCTGTTCATCGTATTTTAGTGATACTGCTGTTGTCTATTGTCAATCAGCTTGTTTGATTACTGCTCGTGACAGCTGCGTCAAAATGTACGTAATCGCCTGAAATGATTGGATAGAAAACCACAAACCTATTGGACTACCAAATCCCTATGATTGGCAGTGACGCACCTGCTCTGATGGGCCAGATCGAACCAGCTCAGTAACCAAATCATTCAGTCATGTGTTTCGACGTGTCTACCTGCATGGTCTCCACCTGAATGAACGAAAGTCTCCCGTTCATTAAATACAACTGTACACCACATACCTGCCCATTCAGCTTGTCTCCTAAACCACAGACCTACCCGTCAGTTAATCAGTTGAAAATAAATAATGGGCTAACCGCATGCTTGTCATAGTCACAAAACTACCCGTTGATCCGCGCAAACATTTTCTTTCTATTCTTCCAGGCCCACTGCAAAGCCCACTGCAAAGCCAAGGACCTAAAAGAGACTCAACGGAAATTACAAACCTATCTGAGGAGGAATCAAGATCACTAGATCAGCATTATCAAACATGAAAAAGCTCTGGTAAGGATGGATTTGGGGCAGAATTTTTGAAGTGTTTTTTGAAGCAACCTGGACCATTAGGTCCAGGTTGCTTCCAAAAACACTTCAAAAATTGTAACAAGGCATTTGAAGATGGCGAGCTATCCACTACTCAAAAGGAAGGCATTTATTGCTTGTATTCCCAAGGCGACAAAGCTAGAGTAAACTGGAGATCGTCTCTCTCTTTCATGTGAAATACACATTTTGGGTCACAAATATGTATGGTGAGATCGGGTCGCTCTGTCGGCACCCACGTTCATTGGGTCCGTTCACTGTTACCGTTGACTTTGTTTTTATAAGGACCACTAAGGTCTACAAAGGTCTCTTCCAAAATCAAATGCTTGAAGAGCCCGAAACATGAACCGCCAGTCGAGTCAAAAGTTTTCTCAAAGTCGAGGCATGGCAACAATCCAGGCTTCCTTTTCGTATTGAGACAGTTAATCAAATCATAACCGAACGTTATCGTGCTAATTCGTTTGGGGGTATTTTGAGATATATACAGTTTTAAAAACTGAAGATTTTGCTGATTATTTTGGTATCTGAATGAAGACTGTCATCCAAAAGTATTGAAGTTGTGGTCATTTGAAGTTCCTCAGCGTAATGGAAGCCATTTTGTGAAAACGGCTCTGAAAGATTTTATGTCTTTATGCATACTTTCCGTAGCAACCCAACCCAAGAAGTTTCTCTAAACCCAGAGCTCAGAGTGAGAGAAACTTCCTGATTTTTTAGAGTTTTTTTTTTTTTTTTTTCTCATGGTAATACATTGGATATGTTAGTATATGCAGAGGTCAATTGTTTAAATTGGTCTTTCTGTGATAAATAATAACCATCTTTAGTTATTAATACTTATTTGAGCTCGGTGCAGAATCAGCAGTCAAAGACACACAGACTGTTTAATGGTAACTCTCAACCTAAATAACATAACTACATGATAATTTGAATTCTGCCTAAAATTCAAACTGAAAATCATCCGAATCGAACCCTCGTCGCTATTTCTGTGTCTATGGCCGATCGGCTTCTGCGACTTAGACTGAATTGCTGGGAGCGGGTCACATTTATTTTGGGCGTTGAGATTTTAGCAATCATTATCCGAGAAGAGAGTGACATCAAGGGAATCTCGATCAACCAAGCAGAACACACAACTAATGAACAATGGAGAATAAAAAATAATTAAAAAAATGAATAGATGCAACTAATAAATTTGAAAAAGTATCTGGTCTGTTTTTGAATGCTGGTCATTAAGATCTACGTTTCTCTGTTTCTGCATGTCAGAATTGATGCACTGGTGGATTTTGCCGCCTGACACCCCTGATAAATTTGTAAAATATCTTCAATTTTTTTTGGTTTCGAATGGAAAACCAGACAGAACTGACAGAAAGACGACAACAAAAGATGTAAAAAGTGGCGTTCTCAATATTCTATCTATTAAAACGTATCTTTTAGCTTTCACATGGATAAAAAACTAATCAGTGGAGAAATGTTTCGATGGAGTTGTATCCATGTCTACGGTCCCTGCTTTTTCAACCAAACTGTCAAAAAGCATTCCTTCTGTCAGACGTCCTCAAAGCTGATGGAATATTCTTCAGTAAAATGAAACCAAACTCGACAGCTGAACTTCTTTTTCAACCTGTTTTCTGTTACAAGAATATGATGACCGGAATGCATAGGTTGACAATGGACGGTTTCATACTCTTGCAGAATGTAATACAAAGTTTGGCATCATTTCTTGACTTTTACCAGTTCTACCAGTTCAGTCAAACAGTATATTAAGACGTCTACGATCCTTGATAATATGGGAAATGAGGTGTGTCTCGCTGAATACATTTCACACTGCACCAAAATTGTTGCACGAAATGGAAGGGAAAAACTAGTCAAATATTTCTTCAAAAATAATTTCACAAAAGTACCCATTATTAAACATGTAAAACTTAAATCGTTTACAAATGTGCATTATACATAGACTAATCGCTACTAACAGAGTAATAAAAAAAATGGGAGTCACAGCTACTCTGTGTTCAAACAAAGGAGCGTTCAACATGTTTTGGATCAGACGTTTTTGGACTTCGCTGGAAACAATGTGGAAAGAAAAATCTGAAACAGCGCTCAACGTGAAATTTACAGAAAAAACTTGCATTGTTTGGAACAGAAATAGGCATGAAAACTGACGGACTTCAAGCAATTTATATACAATGTCGACAAGTGCTTGCCAACATTCTTACTTTTTTCTACAACTAATGCTGAAAATAGAGAATAGATCAACAAAATCAGCGAGATGCCCACCTTTATCTGGAAATCTCTCTGTTATAACCTGATTTTCACTACAGAAAACTGATCACCTCAGTTATTTGAGATTTACAATCCATATACATGTGACTTGCAGTCAATCACTCAATCTAGGGTTCGAATCCCTGCTGGAACGGCGGAAGACATACACCTTACGTATGTGGCTTTTATTGAACCGTGCTTCGGCATTGGTCACAGCTTGTCCCTAATATGTCAAATGACATGTGAGGACATAAGCATCAACTCATCATCACTCAATGTGCAAGGTAAAATATTATCTGCCGATCAAGTATTTTGTCCAACTCTCTGTCTGTATGGATGTCAGTATGGATGAGCCTTTTCATTTTTTTATGTATGCATAACCTCTACATGTATGTTTGTATATATGCATATTAGTTCCTCAAGTATTCGCAGTTCTCAAAGGGCAAAAATTAGTTTGATGTGGAAAATTATTCTGCGTCGTGACAGGCCCATTGTGAGAGGAGTTCGTCAATGTCGAAAAATATTTTCAGTTGAATGTAGAAAAATATTCTCAGATCCCCAAAATTGTCTCTGCCCAGTAGCTCTGAGTTTCGCAACTCAGGATTTCTTTCAGATCAAAGAATCAGTCCTGGAATTGTATGTTCTGACATCTGGGAAAGATATATTCCAGCAGGTCCCAAAACCCGAAAAATAAGCTTCTTCGATGTAAAAGGAACACTCCAAGTTGTGGTATCTTCAATTAGTCGATGATTTTCGAGGCCCAAAAATTAAACTCGTCGAGCTCAAATTTCTCGACAAAAAAGAAAACCAAAAAAACCCCCAAAAGAACCATCAAAACATCCTTTCAGGTCGAAGATGATTTCGAGTTTTGAATCAGCAACCCAAGGTCGAGTTTTTCGAGGTAGAATATTAATTACTCTAAGCTCTGGGATAGTTAACAATATAGTCTGAGGCCCAAAAATGTTCAAAGTTCTTCCACATATAAAAATATTTTGGGAAATTCTGTGTGCATCTGCACATTGTTTGTGCTGTTGTATGTACTCTGTGTGTCGCTCTGTCTTTCGTGTGTCAGTCGATCTTTTATGTATGCATTACGTGTGATTTAGACGTCACTATGAGACGTCGTATAGACTTCTCTCGTATGTACGAGCCAAAAGAAAATATCAAATAAAATAACATCCCGGCCAACAATAGACGAGCCTCTAACGGTCACTGCCAGAAATGTCAGAAGAAGAACTACGCAGATGAAAATCTCAACTTTTTCCTCAGTTTATGTCAGGTGTTGGTGTCAAAATTGAACTCCCGAGGGACTCAAGGACCATCTCTGGGTCTTGCTAAACGGATCTATGGATATGCTTCAGACGCTTGTAACTGAAGGTCGCAGAAAGCTGGAGAAGTCTAAGAAAGATTCACAAGCACTGGAGTCTGCGCTTTCTGATCAAGGGTTTGACTTTTGACTTTCATTTATGTGGCATGGCCACGTCGACGAGCAGTTTTCTTCTGATTGGAAGGTGGCTGCCTAACACGAAGAAGAATGAGAGATGTGACATGAATCAGCTTTATTGTCCCAGTACAAGTTTACAAGGAAATTGACATGTGACAATGAACTGTGTGTCCATGTTGGCGTCAACGTCTGTGTTGTGACTTCAGATTGTTGGTTCGAACTTGTAAGCATTTGATTTGGTTGTCCTTGTGTTTGCATGTTAAAGGGTTGCCTTAAGAGTCTTTAACATGTGCACACGTAGCGGCATTGGTTTAGATTTAGCCTGTAGCCTAATTGTCTTGCTATTTCATGTGTCTACCTTGCATTGCATTAGGGTCTGTTAGCTTGTTTCCTTTGACATGAACCTGTCATGTGTTAAACTGTTATTGCTGTTTTTGTTGAGTGAAGGTAGTCGCACTCTTGCTGAGAATTATGTGAGTTGGATTTGGCATCAAATGAGTATGGGTAGTCACGCTTCAGAAATGGAGAGGCGTCAGTTATACTTTGTATCAACTCGGGAAGGTTGCTGGTGCCTGTGAATCACGATTGCATCTGTGTTGCAATTTGTATATGTGGATTTGTATGCAAATGGTTATATACCTGCCTTATACATAGGTTAGTTGATTGTTACTCCATATCTGCCACAACTTTCCTTTTCCTGAGCACTGTAAATTTATCTGTGTGCATATATGTGCATGTATCTATGACAGAGTGAAAACAAATCTTGTAGGAAGACCAGTTTGTTTTGTTTTTGCTTAAATGCGGCAATCCTGTCATCCTTTTGTTGAAATGCAATCACCGTTGTTCTGAGATGGTTTCTGTTTGTAAAGTTGGTCAAGCCTCCAGGCTACAGTAATACGTTGGGAAAATGGAACTGTTGCTGTTGTCTAAAGTGGTTTTGTTGGAATTCTATTCGGACAGTTTAACAAACATCCCTCAGTGTATTGCCGTTCTGCATAGTTTCTACTTCGACGGTTTGTTAATTCAGCTATGTATATGTAGTTCTAGAACGATCTTCAGTAGATCTAGATCCAGAATGATCTTCTGTCGTGTGTTCCATCAATGAAGGCATTGGTAGTCGCCAATTATCGGTAAGGTTCTACTGAAGTGATCTAATCAATAGTCTTTGAATAATGTTACTGTTAATTGATTCACCAGCGAGCACGCTGGTGGTGATATAGCTGGGGGATGTAACCGACTGCATCTGCACATTGTGTTTGTGCTGTTGTATATAGTCTGTGTGTCGCTCTGTCGGTGTTCTTTCGTGTGTATACGTCAGTCGATCTTTTACGTATGCGTGACGTGTTGTGATTTAGACGTCACTATGAGACGACACAATAGAGAAAACGAGAGGGAAGAACAACGACCTCTCTCGTATGTTCCAGCCAAAAGAAAAGAAGAAATAAAATCATGGCTCATTTGTTGTTTTTACTTCCAACCTGCAAATTCCACCACCGACCGTTTACAAAGGTCAAAAAGTTCTTTAAAGTCGCAAATTAATGTGTGTTCTGAAAGGCCTCATATGTACTGAGATGAAAAAATCTATGTTGCATGAAGTCCCGAACCCAACCCCACTAACCATAACAGGAAGCTCTAACTCTAAACGAACCTAACCTCTAACTATCCTAACCCGAACCATCCTAACCCGGGATTACAATCTGAGCGTCAGGGGTTCAGGTTAGAGGGTTGCGGGTTCGAGTTAGAGGGTTAAGAGGGCCAGGGTGAGTGGGTTAGGTTTTCTGCTTTTTTTTTCAGGC
Source organism: Alviniconcha strummeri (assembly GCA_963584105.1). Lineage (NCBI taxonomy): Eukaryota > Metazoa > Mollusca > Gastropoda > Provannidae > Alviniconcha > Alviniconcha strummeri. Next base: position 14,588,592 of record OY757551.1, read on the forward strand.
TTTTGTAGACTTCGGAGTCACACACAATTAGATGATAAAACACCTACGGCTCACAATCAGATCATTGGACACGCATTTAGATTTGTTCCAGTGTTTTCTGATTGAATTGTGTGTGGTAGTGTTTTATCATTTAATTATATTGTTTTGTAGGTATATTAGCAGCTAACTTAGGTATGTCTTAGGTATCTTTGGATGTAATTCTCTGGTATTTTACAATGTATTGTATGTCGAAGGTATTTGATGATCTAATTTTGTGTGGTAGGCATTTATGAACTGTGTAGGAATGTAGATAGATAGATAGATAGTCATTCACTCAAAAGACATAAAAAGAAATTTAAAACACTTCTTTCTGTTCCGTTCCTTCCAAAAGCTCAGAAACGCCCAGATGTCACTTTCAGGCAAAGTACGTATTATCGACAAATTTTAAGCAGTACCTGTACAAAGATAGCTTTTCGCGACTTCATAACATTCACGGATATTAGAATATCACGTCGTCATGATTAGTGCATCTTTTTGACGTTGCTGTGTTTTATTTGTATCTTCTCGCCACGTGGCTGCGGCTCCTACAAGTATGGCGTTCTGTGCTTTTTGCATCTTGGCATCAGTACTGACTGTCGTCACAGCGGGTTCACATGTGTGTGATAGCGTGTGTCTATGGTAATGACAATGCATTAGCCATACGAGAGAAGCCACGACCAGAGATGTGAAGACAGAACACAAAAAAAGTTTAATAATACGTCTTTTCTGTTCTGCCTGATCACGAAGGTATTTGGTTGGGACCCAGGCACGCTGCGCTGTATCGATGTGTTGATGTCTGAACTGGACAGGAAACTAGTGTCCCCGTGTACAATTCTTCTACTGTCATCATTGTTACCTCGCCACCTGCATAAGACAGTACAGATACCTGGACTGATTCCGGTTCTGTGCTGATAGACTTCCCATTCGTCTGGACAGCAACACCTTCAACCATTCCTGTCATAATAGAAAACGTAAACGTACCTGGACGTCTCTCTCTTTCCTTCAAAGATGGAAAGGTCACCACCAACGTGTTCAGCAACCAGTATTTACTACCATTCAGCCGCCACTCAAGTAGACATGGTGCTTAACGTCCACAGCGAGTACAAGGCCTGAACGGAAGAGGGAGATGATATAGATACCGTGTCACTGTCACCACCAGAATGACATGAAGATAGGCAACGATGAGAGATATTTGAATGTTTGATTAGTTCTCAACAGTTCTTGGGATTTTGACACTTTTGTATGTTTTCTCTATCAATGTTTTTCAAGTGCTCAAAGAAGTTATACCTAAGGATAAAAATGCACTTGTAATATATCAAAATGTGCAGAAATGGATGGGCTGTTCAACTGCATGATTTGATGTGTTGTCATGTGACTGTGTTACTAAAACAGACATTGCCATGCACATTCACTCATTCGTCTTTCATAATGAACAAAACAAATCAGGATATCAGTCCTAGTTCAACAGCAGCTGATTATTCTTGAACAAGAACCCCATCAAACAAGCCAAGTTTCACACATCTAAGAGAATATTTATAGATATGCTCCAGAAATAAAAGCTTACCAAAATCAGTTTCATCTAACCACATCAAACAGCAGTAATAAGGATAATGCTTAACACCACAAGGCAATATGCATTAGATTTTATATTTGTAATGACACTGACATGGTTTCAGAATCCGTGCAATCAGAAACAGATTTCATAATATTCAAGCATGGTAACCATTGAAAGTGGAGCGCAACATACGCATATATATTACAGTGAATTACACTAACACTCATGACAACTGAGCAGACAGTTTCTATCACTCTGGAAACAGGTAAATCTGACAACATCTGATCTTTGTTCTGTTCTTTTTGTTCTTTCCTCGGTCATAACACGGACAATAGCGAAAACACGGTGTGTGTTTTACACAAGAGGAACATCAGCATTTACATCAAGATCTGCAAGCTGTCTAATCAGCTCTGTTGTAAAGTCTAGCTGTCCATATCTGTCAGGTCTTTGTAGTTCTGGTATATTTGGCATGCTTCTTTCTGAAATCTTCAAACCAGATAAATGCATTCACATGCAATATGAAGAAAGTGGTAAAAGAGAGTTTTCCACCATTTATTTGTTTGACAGAAAGTGTTCAATACTACAAACTGTACTCATCAACATCAAAAAACCAATAAAATGATAAAACTCTTCCGGATAGGGGTCCATGACTGGTACAGGGAAGGTTTCTGGGGCCTAACAGTATTTGCGTAATCATTTGTGTAAGTATATAACATGCCTATCAGGCAAGCGGTAAAAAAGTCCATGGGACGCAGAAAATTGCCGATGTTCGCACGGGTCTTGCAGTGCTCGGTGGACGAGCAGGGCGGTAGGGGGTTCCTTGTCCCCGAGTCCTGCGTCACTGTCATTATCTCCGCTCACTTCCTCTTCCTCCCAGACCTCCTCATCTGAACTATCATATGGCATTTCGCTGTCTGAAGACTCATCAGAACTCATTTTCGCCAAATATATACTCGCACTGAACACAAACAAAATGGAAAATGCCGTCAAAATGGAATATTGTAAGCAAAAAATCAATCTAAACGATGTCGTTTTGCACACAAACTGCACAGACAGGGTTTTCTTGATGTATTTCTCGCAGAAAAATAGTAGGATCGTTTTTGTTGTTGTTGTTGTTTTTTAAACTGCTCAAATGGCATGTTTGTCCATCGATCACCGGTGATCGAAATTCAAGGAAAAGAACTGCAAGGAGTTAATGTTACCGTTACTCATTTCCTCACTGGGGTATTAGTTTGTTCTGGGCTGGTAAAAAGAGTGCCAGGTGGGCGCTACCGTGTGCAGGCACCCACGCACCCACGCACACCCATGCACACTATTATTAAACAAATCATGCAATGTTCCAAGTGAATGAACAATATTTCGGCCGTTATACGGCACGTATTTTGTGTTCATGTAGTCCTACAGTAATAATTATGCTTCCACCACATGCACACAATCATTGACTTTGACAGCTTACAAAAGAGAAAACCGAACGCGTGCATAAATTAACTGGATGATACGTTTTGTACTAAGGCTGACATATCTTGGAACACACGTAGTAGTTCTTTGTTATCACGCTCGGGTTTAGTTGATCATGGGGTCGACCACAGCCTTGATCCAAGCTTTACAATCTTTCAGCCTTGTTTTTGGCTTCGGAAGCGGCTAGAATGTGACACCTGCACATTGGACAGGGTATCGTTCGTCTGACTTACACTGGCCGTAGCAACAATTCCGTTTTCCTGTTCTCTTTTCCTGCCATGTCGAACACTGCCAACTGACCACTTGCAGTGTCTGGCACGAAGGTTTGCCAGACCATTTCAGGTCTTGTGAAAACACGTGGGCACCTCATTATGCTGCGGCACGCGATTGGCTGATATCTAAGGGTGTGTCTGCTTTGACTGACAGGAGTGGAATCGTCTATTGTGAAGGACCACGCACCAACTTTTGAAGAAAAAGTAGGTCGAATACAATCAAAAGACAAAACAGCTTTCGGCTTTGACTTCAAAGTTAAGCAGAAAGCCACAAAAAATGCCACTGCAACTCCTCACCTGAGAATAAGAAACAAAACAAAAACAAAACAAACCACCTTCGTGCAAAGCAGCCCTTCAATTCAAAACTATTACACACTCAGCCAAAGAAAACTTTATTTTTCAAGCACAATTTCATCAATTTTTTTTTATCTTTTACATATGTTCCAACTCTCCCCTAAACGCAATATTTTCAAGCATAAAACAAAACAAAATCCCAACCAGAAAAACTCAATAATCAGTCTGTAATATCTCTCACTGAATATACTTTGATCGTAGTTTTTGCAAGCTATTTGCCCACTCCAGCACAAATATCGCATCAGGGCATCACATAGTTATCATCCAATCACAAGGAAAGAAAAGCGAAGATAATGAAAAATTAAAGTGAATCAATGGAAGAAGAACAAGAACATTGTTACTTTTTTTCCTTCAACTAATTTTAAGTTGACACTGGCTCATGATCATCACTGCCATGTCAAACTGGGTTACATTTATGGTTGAGCAGTTCAGAAGGTAGTATCTTCCAGACAAAATCAGCAGACACATTTAGCAATGCAGATTCTAAGTGCCTGAATTTCTGCATCCACGCCAGTGTGTTTGAAAGGACAGAAAAGTACATTGTTTTTGAAATGGAGAAACTGAATGTCGAGGTAGCAGTACGAGGAAATATGATTCCCCACCTGCCAGCATCACCAGCATTTTGTTTTGTTTGTTTGCTGTTTTTTTACACTGATGTATTCAACAAACAAAGGAGGTAATTAGTGCTCCCAATAAAACAACCCAAACCCGAGTCGCAGACGCCTACCCGAGTTGTATTTTACTCCAATGCCAGAGTGTAGGAGAATCAGTTCTTTTTTTGTACTTTTGTGAAGTTTCTTGACCGCTAATTAACTGTTGCAGGACGTTTTGTCACTACGGCACGTTTTGTGACTACGTGGTCCACTTGCTGCACGTTTTGTCACCCTTTCGCCAGCAACAGTATAATCTCTTTTTCCCTTCCCTCGTTCTGTGTATGTGTGTGTGTCCGTGCTCTCTCTCTCTCTCTCCCTCCCTCTCTCTCAGTGACTTTTATTTCTGTGTTTGTGTCTCTTTCTTCTCCTTCTGTCTTTCGTTCTTCTCTGTGCAATTCTCTACCCCTCTTCTCGTTTTGACTCGCACATTCGTTCTCTCATTATCGCCCTCTCCCTTTTTCTCCTACTGTCTTTCTCACTGTGTGTCCCCCCCCCTTCTCGTTCTGTCGGACACATTCGTTCACTCGCTCTCTCTCTCTCCCACTTTCTCTTTCTTTCTCTGTGTCTCTTTGACGCACAGACACACACACAAGATCAGATGTACTGAACGTGCCGCAACAAACTCCCTCGTTTGTTGATGACTGGAATCATGATGATGAAAACAACAAAAAGATAAGAATAAATGATGCTGTGCTTGGGCTTATATACTTGGCAGAGTTGTATGATACCTGTGTGTTGTGGAGAAAGAGAGAGGCAGTAATTAATACAAATTACTTTCACAAAAAAGAAACACCACCAAGACAAAACGCTCATACAGTCATCTTACAACCCATGAAATTTGATCCAAATAAACGCAGGAATACCATGAACAACGAGCAGTTTACCACTGTGAACTGGTTTGGGCTAGTGGTAAAGTTAATTCTCCTGAGTGGCAGATACAACCTGATACAATATTCCATAATTCACCTTTCGGTTCGATTGAAAATGTCCAGCCTATAAGACTATTGTGCAGCAGCTGTCCCTATTCTGTGTGGTGGCCATCCTCTCAGACAATGCATGCCACCGCTTTCTTATTCCCGCCCACCCAACCAGTAGAACTACTACTCTGAAAAACAACTGGTCAACAACTGTTAACAGTGCTTGACAAGCACCGCATTGATGACACTGAACTGAACAACCGGACCGGACCTGTATTGCCTAGGATATTATCACCTTGCATGACTCTTGTAGTTACCGTAAACAAGGCAAGACCTTCTTATATGTGTATCACCTGTCAAACACAGTTAACATCCCTTGTTTATTGGTGCTCTGGGCTTCATTCTGTTGCACAAATCAATTTCAATTAGTCATTTGCTTAATGACAGTTCAAATCAATTTTAAAACACCCCTGATCTGTCAGCTTATGCAGTTTCTTTCACTGTCTGTACTCAAGTCATAAAAATAGCTTCACTTTTTGCCTTATCCCACAATACCTGAAATACCCTTCCTGCATTTTTTTTGCAACAAGAAATCAACAGACAAATCTATTGAAATTTCTGAAAATTTGTTAGTAGATGTTTATTAGTAGATAACATGACATTTTTCATCAGTTATGCAGTAAGAATTGGTAATAATTTGATCTTGAGCAGTTGTGTAAATTCTCCAAGACTCATGAATGATAGCCAAGGTATGCTACCAATCCACTGAATCTTTTTGGAAGTGTAGAATGGGCGAGTTCGGTGAGTAAAACTGTGAATACCATCGTCTGTGTCTGGAAATAAGGCCGTCTTCTTTGGACTTGACGAAGAGCGGCTTGTTCTCATACTGCTTGTTGTTCCAGATCATAACATCACGCTCCACCTGACACACATAAGGCAAAACATTATTTTGTGCTCATCATTAAACAAAACAGCATTGATTTATTTTTAATTAAAACATTATTTTAAGAGCTTTATGTTCTGAAGTATTTTACTGTGTGTTTGTACACAGTGCAGCTGCTGTTAAATGAAATCAAAGTTTTGTTTGCAACTGAAAATCCCCCCTCCCGCAAACACACATTGGCCCACCTGCAATGCCTCTCCCAACATGTAGAACTTGGCCACAGGAATGGGCATAGTCCAGCTGACGTAGATGTTGTGCACCAGTTTCTGCATCAGGGGCTCCATAGGCGTTAAGCTTTGCACGAACACACCGCGACCAAACATGCTCTCAAACATAAGGTATACCACACCAGGCCCGATCTGGAGACAAACACATCTCATGAATACAACTTTAGTATTTACAGTTACATGCTTTGATCATGATTATGGACTTTAGTTTTCTTATATCATTGCACGAATCAGCTTTTCGGTGCCACAACTCGACCGCTCCTGTCTATTTGACTAAACTCCAGACAAATCAAACCACCAGTTCTTCTTCTGATATGTGTGTATGATCACAGAAGTTTGTTTTAATTGCTTCGTAATGGGCTAAGTGCTCAAATTTGGAGAAATAGCACATGAAAGAGTACTCTGTGATTCTTAACTGACTGCAAATTGAAGAGGTCCATTTTTCATGTTAATGACGCAGAACTGATTCACATAAATCAATTTGTTTATTTGTTGAGGGATGGAATCACTGATTCAGCCACTTTACCCTGCATCCCTACCATCAACCGCATCCAAAGCTCATTCAACATTGCAGCGCTGTCGCCATATCGTTGGTGAGCTGCCATCTGAAGGAGACATTGCACTGCTGCCTAGTCACACTGGTAGTGTTCAGTTTCAACACATGCAGGACTCCACCTACTGATGACATTATTAGCTAAATCACGGAGTCAGACAGAGAGTCCCCTCCAGAGTGCAGGCGACCACCATGTATGTCCACTGATTCATGTGTGTGAACTCAAATCTCCCAGTCTCAAATCTCCCATTTATTTTGAATATCGTCGTTGACCGATTAAAACCTCGTAACAATTTTTCCCGGTTTTCGGATTTTTACACTTTTGAGTACCCGTGAAAACCTCGGAACACTAGTGAAAATATTTTTGGGTGAAATCGGGGTTAGAAATAATTAATAAAACCTCGTAAGTGGCGGGAGGCTCAACCAAAATGACACGTAAGTCGAGATACGAGGTATTTTCGCTAACGTTTTGGCGGATGAAAACCTCTTTTGACGATTTGCGAGCTTTTTTCCGTGCTACAAAATCTCTGGAAACTAGTCATCTTTCGTGCCTTACGAGTTTTTTCCTGTTCATCGAGACACCTCGAGCGAAGGATGTGTGTGGAATCTGTTCGGGTAAGAGCAGGTAAAAATCTGTTCGTGTTAGCACGCGGCTGTACGACTAGGTTAGTATAAATTATGAATGTGTTGTATGCAGGTTAATTACTCAAAATAAGCGATAGATACAGAATTTATTTGAAATCACCACCGAGTATGAATGGTTTGCCCTCTATTTCACCTGTCTGCAAGTATATATTATATGTACAACAGATAGCTAATGTGTGTGTATGTGTGTGTGAGCACACGTGTGTGCGTTTGAGAATGTGAGAGAGTATGTGTATGATCACAGAAGTTTGTTTTAATTGCTTCGTAATGGGCTAAGTGCTCAAATTTGGAGAAATAGCACATGAAAGAGTACTCTGTGATTCTTAACTATGTGCATCTGTGCGTGCGCGCGCGCGTGTGTGTGTGTTTATGATACACTGCGTCATGGAGACTGGATACTGAACACAGGAACCTCGTCAGTTCTTATTCCAAGGCGCCTGCCCTGGACATTAAAAGAACATGCTCACCAGTGTAAGGATTAGAACTTGCATGGTGTTATCACATGACTAAATGTAATCGGACAGTGCCTCTCTGAGTTTATTGTAGCAGGTCAAGTCAGTCTGATACCTCGGTCAAAGGTTCTGAACTCCCAATATTAGCAGTATTTCAAACATCAAGAGGCCTCGATATTATAGACGGTTCCAGGCGAAAGTCTACATAATCAGCTTCTTTGCTTTCAAACGAACAGAATTAATTTTGTTTGGACACTACAGTCATAGACCGGATAGGGCATACTGTTTCAAATCTGTTTAATATTGTTTGCATTTTTATTTTTTTAATTGCTAGAAAACAACCAGTAGCTCATTTTAATTTGAACTAAGTGTTCTATGGAATGTTTTTGCTTTCCTTAGAATATCGCCATGCAGTTTGTTTAAAACAAAAACAAAAAAAAACGAAGGATAGTAAAATATGCATTCAATACAAGATCGCAATGCTTGCTTTCGATGGCACTCTTCCATCATGTTTTCCTCTCTCTGTACATACCAACCATTGTGCTCCTTTTAAGAAAATTTGAATTGCTACATAATTATGATGTGTTCTATTTAAACATACCCACACATGTATTTGCTACTCATCTTACTATTGTAAGTTGTATAATTAATAATCAAAGTTGTATAATTAATAAATCAAATTACGGTATCAAAGGGTTAACTGTTTCCTTAACAACCAAGCAACATCACGGTTCACTTCAGTTTGATCTCAAACTTAAGATAAACTGGTTCTTTTCATGATACTCACTGAGAAATATATGTGATGTAATCGCAGCTTCTTTCTTTCTTTTCCATCTTTTTCTTTCTTATCCACGATTCATCACATCTGTTATTAACTGCACAAGTCTTCGTATTGGCTGTCATATTTTTTCTTGTATGTGGTCTCAAATTATTTCTCATTGGCTCTTGAAGTTTAGTTTGGTAGCATTGTCTTCGGGCATTATTTTCATACCTGAGTAAGCAGGCATATTTTTCGGTTTGATTTGTTTGGCATGGGTGGCAATTGCCAGAATATTCAGCCATTCAGCTTATTTGCTTCTCCGCCATACCATATGGCAGCAAGCCACACATACCACCTACCAACTCCTAGCTGCTCAACCAAAGTTATACAAAAAAGCCTAACTCTTAATGAAAAATCTATGAACATTTTCTAAACAAAAGTCAGGAGAATGGGCCATTAAGCAGCAAAATGACAGACTGAGCAAGAGCACTACAAAGAAAAACAAGAAAGAGGGATCAAATGACAGCCGTGAGATTCCAGACAGGGGAAAGTGCATCGGTTATCTCTGGTCAAGGGATGTATGGATGTAAAAAAAATGGGATTTTTGATAATGTTGGTGTGTAACATGGACACCTGTACTTGTTGGGAGGTGGGTGCCTATGTGAAGCAATAAGAGGCAAGACATACCTGTCTGGCAGTAACATTGAGATCAAAGAAAGGCAGCCGCAGTCCAAAGACAGAAATGCTGTGCGTCAGGCGGAGTTGGCCGATGTGGGCATCAGGCTCAGGCAGTGGGTCCCAGGCTGCTGTCCAGTGATGTTGTGCAAAGGACCAAGCCTTGCTCCACATGTACCGCAGATCAATTCCTGCACCAATAATGGGACCGTGGACCTGGCTCAGGTGAGACACATCAGCACCATTTTCAGGAATCTCCTGCAGCAATTGAAAAAGTTTGTCATTTTATTGCTGTGATTTTTAATATTTATATTATCTGCATTGTTGATCTTTCCACCCGTTACCCCTCCCCCTACGCCCTGACATGACCTACCTGGTTGACTGGGTGCAGGTGTCGCAAATAGCAATGGACTTGTGATCGAAAGGTCTCAGCAGGAGCAATGGGATAATTTTCTTTTCCAAGGTCAACTTTCTAAACTGACTTTTTTGGAGGGTATTTGTTCCACCCCTGTGCTACTGCAGTAGCACATGAGAAATCCTGGTCATTCTGCCACAAGTGTGTATGTGGCTTTAAACTGATGCATGGTTGTATGGTGTACGCAGAACTTCTACTGAAATGGCAGCAATATCACGTGACACCAGCCATGTAACAACCAAACAGCGCTGTAACCACTTCAGTGGTAAGTAAGTAACTTGATACTTTACCCAGTCAACCAGTGTGGTTATATCAGGGTCAACCACTTCAGTGGATTATATTATCTATTCAAAATGCATGGTGTCACTCAGTAAAATAGTAAAACGCAGATGCAGAGAAACCATGTGTTTACTATCTGCAAAAAAGACAGAATGCATTGAATATTAAAAAAATGTCTCTCTCTCTCTCTGCTGTCGGGGTGTGAAGTCATCTGTCTCATATTTGTCTGTATACTGTGAAATTAAATGTATATCATTCCTATTTGCATAAACAATGACTGCAAATATTGCCAAACATCTGTATGGTTCTTGTGCTAATACATTTGTATTATTCAAATAACAGGCCTGAAAAGAATAATATTCATGTTAACAGCGCAGTATTTGGGGAGATAAAGTCACAGGCCAAAACATAACTGATAAAAATTCATTCTGTCCCTTTCCAAGAATATTTATCATGCGCTCACCAATCCCTGAGCACTCACATCATACATAATAACTAAATACAATATTATATACATACATACAGGACAGCCGTACCAAAACAATTTACATAAGGCATTACATGGAAACACACACACACACACACACACACACACACAATATGACTGTAGCAGTAACTGGGTATTGATATTAGTTGGGGTGGAGACACCGTGAGAAGAGGAAGGTTTTTAGTTTGGCTTTAAAAGATGACTGGGTTGAGAGTGAGAGTGAATTCTGAATGTGGGGTCCAAAGCAACAGAAAGTGTGGAAGCCATGAGTCTTGCATTTATATTGCTGGATTTTCAGCATGGAGGTGTCAGAAGAAGAGCATAGTGTATGAGACGGAGTGTAGACATGTAGCACTTCAGAGAGGTAAGCAGGACCAGAACCATTTAAAGCACTGAACCACATACAAGCGACTTTAATGGGAATCCAGTGCAGTTTTTCCCGGAGAGGTGTCTTGCAGCAAAGTTTTGAATTTTCTGGAGATATTGGATGACAGAATTATGTGTCAGGACTTATTGACCGAAGTGGACTAACACCCGTCTGAGGAGACAGTTGCATGATTAGTCAAGCCGTGAGAGGATAGATATAGGAAGTAACAAGAGTCATGGCTGCATCTTCAGTGAGAAACCTGCAGATTTAACTAATGCGTTTCAGCTCAAAATTAGCAGTATGACAGACTTTTATGATATGCTTCTTTAATAGACAGGTTTGAGTCAAGAATGACTCCAAGGCAGAATCAGAGAAGGGGATGTTGTGAGAGCCAAGAGTAACTGAGTCAAGGAGAAAAATAGTGGAAAGTTTCAAGGAAGACGAAAAGGGAAAGAGAAGAGCTTGTTTTGCCGTTGTTAAGCTGTGTCATCACTGAGTTCTTTGGTGAGGTTGGTGACTTCACTGAGAGGAGTGGATCCGTGTATCATCCGCAAAAAGCTGATGATTTACTGAGTGGTTAGCTAATATATCAGAGAGAGGTGTAGCGCACAGGACGAAGAGAATGGACCCCAATACTGAGGCCTGAGGCACACCATACATGAGCTGTGATGGTGATGAAGAGGACTTATTGACCGAAGTGGACTAATACCTGTCTGAGATATATGACTGAAATCATTGGAGTGCAGGAGACTGAATGCCAAAATCAGAGGTCAGGCGGGAGAAGGGAATTTGGTCAATAATAAAAGAACAGAAATATTGTCATTGTCCAGAACGGAGAGAATATCATTTACAACACATAACAAAACAATATCTGTGCTGTGTCCTGCTCGATAGGCTGACTGAAAGGGGTTGCTGAGGTTGTTTTCTTGGAGAGAAATTGGGTGGTGGTCTTTCAGTTTGTTTTTGGTCAAGTGACGACTTTTTCAACAGAGGTTTGACGATGGATGTCTTCAGATCATGTGGTAAGTTGATGATGTTTGTGATAGTTGGCAAGAGTATGTCAAGGTTTTCATAAAGAAGTGTGGTGGGAATGGGATTGAGTTCACAAGACTAGGCAGGTGCACTTGATTATTTTTAAGACAAATTCAGTCATCAGTGACAGGCTCAAAAGTTAGCAAGGGATTTCCAGCAAAAGAAGCATCAGGGCAAGCAGTTGGGTTTGGAGGAGGCAAATTGTTTTCGATGTTGCACATTTTCTTAGTGAAGTAGTCAGAAAAGACATTCGGGAGGTTGTTTGAGTTAAAAGTTGAAGGAGGAGGTGAAGAAATGTTTGTGCCGAGAATGGTGTTGAAGTTCTGAAAGAACTGTTTGCAAATTGTGCTGGACTGAACTTTGGCAGAGTAGTAGGCTTGTTTGGCTTCATCTGTATGGTTTGTTACTTTCTGTTTAATGGAGTCATAGATTTGTTTGCGGACAATGAGCTTAGGTTTGATCCATCGTCTGCCGACGCTCCCGTTTCAGCCCACAGAACTGCTCTGTGATACTGCTGAACCAGGGCGTCGGCTTCCTTGTACAGACTGTGCGATGGCAGACTGTGCATGTCAAGGACTGTAGTCACAGATGGAACTAGTTTGTGAGACAGGGTGAGTGAAATCTTGTTTAAAGGTGCCAGCGTCAACGTTTTTGAGGTATCAGTACAAGAAAGTTATGAAACCAGAATCATCAGAGGAAGCATTAATAGAACCTCATTTCCTAACAAGAAACATTACTTCAAAACTGGTAAAAACATCACGCTTTTCAAAAGATGCAATAGAGAAAAATTAGAGAAAGCTGTTGATTGTCTAGGGCATGCGATTGACGAAGAAGAATCCAGGCCGGGAATGCAGATAAAAATAATCTCCTTCTCTGAATAATTCCAATTCTATTGAGCAGTTCTAAAATCTTTACTAGCTCAGTGGTCATAATTCAGGTTAAATATAGCTTGTAGGGATAAAAGAGAATCACAAAATATCAGAAATGATTTTTGCTTAGAATGGTAAGCATGTATGAAAGCCAAAATAATAGTTCACAGCTCCCTTATGTCCAGAAACCTACAAGTGTATGGTATGCAAACATGTTTAGTGGAAACAGCTGCGACAGCGACTCCTTCCTCTGTTTTTGAACCATCAGTCAAAAACATTTGGGGCCATTTTGGGGGATTGGGTAAACCCTCATAGGCCATTCTGGAGGGATAGCTAATTTCTCTATTGCCTCACATATTCCATGCTCCTAGGATGGACAGAAGGACTGTGGGGGAGAGACCCTTTCAACAGATCGGACCCGTGATCTGGAACTCTCTAACAGAATGCCTATTCGTCTTCGCTCTCAACTTGTAAGTAAAAACTCGGAAAACCCACCTCATCTCTTCTGCATACTCATCAGTAATGCATGTATTTGTAGTGTGTGTGTGTGTGTGTGTGTGTGTGTGTGTGTGTGTGTGTGTGTGTGTGTGTGTGTGTGTGAATGTGTGTGCGTGTGTGCATGCATGCGTGTGTGTGTGTGGGGGGGGGGGTATAATGAGCATATCCTTATGTCTTCCTAAGTGCTCTGGGCTCTTGCGAAATGGGGTACCATAAATTAGCTATTACTATTATTATTATTAGTCCTTTCCAGGAGCTGAATGCGAATGTTTTCCTCCTGGAGCCAGACAACGAGCAGATGTATAATCAAATATTCTGGCAAAGATCATTTGGTTGCCTTGATTTAGACATGAGTAAGGCCTATCAAAACTTTTGAATTGAGTTCTCTCTTCCATCTAAGTGAAAAGCTAGACTTCATCCCTCCATGTATAGCCAATCTTTTTAGATTCCACCCATCAGTCTGCAGCCATCTTTTGTTCAATTTTGTGAGGATCATTTACTGAAAACCAACCTCAATATGAGCATTGATGATGTGTTCAGTCCTCCCACGGTACACCCAGTTGCCTTTAGTGATGTCCTCAATCTCAGGCAGCTGCCACGTGGGGTCCATACCCTCTGCATGGTACCACAGGTAGATCCACCCATTTAGTTCAACCACTGGCCATGACTTCACTTTGGCTATGTCCGGTACTGAAATGTAAATCAACCCACCATGACACTGTAGGTGAATATTAACTACTAACTTTGATGTTAATCTTCTTCATAGTAGTCACGTCCAGGGTCTTTAGTTCTAAATCAATTGCACAATGTCTACATTATTTTTCTGTTTAACACTTTTTTTTCCATCTCAAACCTACCAACTTATGCTTATGATAACCATGTCATTTATGGTATTATTTCATTTGTAAGTATAGCTAACATGTTCCTAATTTAACAAGGTTTGTTGCCATGCAAAGCAAAATAAGATATCCCCTACTGTGTAGGCACACAGATAGTGTAAGTCACTGTTGCCCAGTCTGCACTAGGTCTGGTAATTAACAATCATCAACACACCCAGCTTGGTTGCAAAGATATCAGCGTTACAGAAAATATAGGACTGAAAAACATTAAGCAAAGTTTTGAACCAACACCTTGACCTTGAACGCAAAAATCCCATCGTTTGATATGATGATGTATCATCAACTCAAGAGCAAAATGATCAGCAGTTTTGGACAGAAGTGATCATATTTTGATTATATGAGCCTCACTGTGATCTTCACCTTGAAGATCTGAAAACAATCTTTCCGCATGAGACTGTTCATGACATATTATCCAGACGAACATTCAATGAAGTTATGAACCTTTGACACTGACTTTGAACATAGCAAAGCAATATAAAAAATGTAAAAAAACACGTTCTGGGTTATCATAATGTACCATCAAACTCAGTTCAATCGCAAAAGCATCAGAAAGTCGTGCTTTGATTACTGTTCAGAAGATACAGTAGAAACAGTCATATTGATTATACAAGCCTTGTGACCTTGACTGTGAAGATAGAAACCAAAATGATGCAGTGGCATTCAGTGCTTGGTTACAAAATGTTGAGTGGTGTCATCTGGACAAAGCTCAGACAGACAGAGTATTCTAGCGTTTGTGTTGGGTGGATAGGTATAACAAATTAATGGAAAGTCCAATTCCACACTCAAACCTTCAAGTTCGATTGAGGTTTGTAACCTTATGTGGCAAAATAACCCCCTCCCCCAAATCCCTCCACACACACACACCTAGTTTAGTTGCAAAGATTTCAGTGGTACAAAAAATATCAGACTATCAAACGTTCAGTCAAGCCTGAACTATCACTGTGACCGTGACCTTAATCTTTTCACAAGACACTCCAGATTAGGGTGATGCTCCATCAAAATAGGTTTCTTACAAAAGAACCAGCAGCTGTTTAGATGTATAGTACATATTAACAGAAACAAAAATATATATATAGTACACATTAACAGAAACAATATGAGCTCTCATTATGACTTTGATAATAATTTTCTCATTATGAAAGATAGCAAAACAATCTTTTTGCAAAACATTCTGGCTCATTTTGAATGAAGGCATTACCATACTAAGTTGGCTACAAAGGGTTAAATAATTTTGAAGATATCATCCAGACATTCATTGAAATTTTCACCTTGACACAGCAAAGCAACCTTTCCAAAAGAGTCTGGTGTACCATGAAACAAAATTTGGTAGTAAGGATCAGATGTTCAGAAGATCTAACAGAAATAATCATATCTTGTTTTTATGGTTCCTAATTGTGACCTTGACCTTGAATATAGCAACCTTTATTTTTTGGCATGACACCCCAGCCGATGATAATGTATCACCATATCAAGTTTGGTTATAAAAGGTTCAGCAGTGCAGAAGCTATTGTCCAGACAAACGCCAACAGAAATTTTCAACATTACTGTGACCTGGAATACAGCCATCCAATAGTTCCACTCAACATTTTGGCATATATTTTGATATGATGATATGATGATCAAGTTTTGATTGTTAAAGAATAATTAGTTCAGAAACTACTGTAGAAACAGTCATATTATTTTGATTATATATGGTCCATAATTGTGGTTTTATTAAGTCTATTGCTATAAAATGGTCACTGTTTGAACTAATAATGTGACAAGCTAAAGGCTTGCAAAGGATTCAAAGAGGACCAGTGTCGACATTCAACTTTTCAAATGGCACTGTGATACCTAATTTCGGAGTTTCTGTTCTGAAAATCAGCTCAAAACTAATGTATATGAAGTGAAAGTCAGCTTCCTCAAACTATATTCTTTACAATATTATTTTCAACTTTTTTGGTTTGTAATTTTGGGTAGCTCAAGCAAAACAAAAAACTAAAACATGCTAAGGTCGCAGTGCAGTTCACCACCAATTGTGATCAATGTCACAGGACAAATCACTGACAAAAAATTATCAGAAACTGGTGCAGACTTGCCCATGTAAACAGAACTTTGGCAGACTGAATCCCCAAAGTCAAGGTACTGAAAGAAATATTGTTCTTTGACCTGTGCATGACATGATGCACTATGTACACATGAAGGCATAAGAACCAAGGCAAAGAAACAAGTCATTGGGTCTAACTTGGTACTCACTTTTGTCAGTGTAGGGGATGTGGGTACACTTTCCATCATCCCCCCTAAAACGCCAGGCGTGGAAAGGACACTCCAGACAGTTGCCCTTGACTCGTCCCCCTGCACCAAGGTTGGCTCCCATATGGGGACAGTAGGCATCCAGTGCATGGGCTACACCCCGCTCATCACGGAACACCGCAAGGTTTAGACCTGCCGTTATACACAGAAAAAGGCCAGCACAATAACAATGCTCTTTCTGTGACCTTGAAAGACATGTGTTGAAGTAAAACTTAAATTCTCTCTCCCCACACACAGGGAGACTGACATAGCAACATCCACATGCATGCAAATCTTTGAAATGTTTCCACTGCAATGGTAAGTGTTTTTAACAGTCTCTTGAATGGTTACTCCTGTGTCTTCATCTTAGGCTGCTATTTTTGTTTGTCATCAGTTGCACCATGACATTAAAAGAGTGTGACTCTGACGGTACCTAGTAAGTAATTTGATGTTATACGCCCGGTCAACACATTTTGTCCATACACAATAATTGTTAAAAATATGTCCATGTTAAAAAACTTATATGTATTCAGATTATTAAAGGAAAAGTCCAAGGTTTTTAAGTATGCAAAATGACTATCGAAATGATTGACAAATGATTCACTAGTTTGAGATTTAATGAAATAAAAAATGAAGAAAAATGTTCATGAATCGATCCGCTGTCAGGCGAAATTGGGTCAAATTTGTATAATTCACACTAGCTGACTTTGATGCTGCGCCTCAGTGACGCCCATTTGTGTAGCGAACACTTCGCTGAGTGCGATTTCGTAAACTTTATGGCGGAATACCAAATGGGGTTTGCTTCAAAGCGGAATTTGTAGGGCTGTCCACAAGGTAACAGACTTTGGGGGGGGGGGGGGGGGGGGGGGGGAAGCCAGTTCGAATTTCCATGAAGCTGACGAGCAGCAGCATGATACCAAAAACTGAGAAATACACCGATACCCTGAAACAAGTGCTAACAAGGCAAAGAAAAAAAATATAATACGAATGCCTACGGCAGAAAAGGCCGTAAAAGAAAGAGACTGAAAGAGAAAAAGAAAGAACAGACCACAAATGCCTATGGCAAATAAAGAAAGACCAAACCACAAATGCTGGTGGAAAACGAAAAATGGCTTCCCTACTCAGGCAAGCTAACACCAAATGAAAGAAACAAAACAGCTGAAACCACCTCAAAACCCCAACCTGTCAAACCCCCCCCCCCCCCCCCAAAAAAAAAAAAAAAAAAAAACACCAAATCACAAGAGTCTAATAGAGTACTGTCTGCAACAAAGGAGTAGACTACAGTCACAAGAGCACTGAGCAAAAATAACTATGCCAACGACAAAAACATAGAAAGCTAAAGTAACCATCACTAACTCTAATCTCCTCTAATCTAATCACCCGGCTTCTATCTAGAAAAACAAAGGCTGCAGACTGATAAAGCAAAACGCTAATCAGGACTACCGATGACAAAGCATCGGGATGTAAACAAATGCAGACGACAAGAGAAATACAAAATGGCTGCCCTAATCAGGCAATCTAACAAGCGGGTACGAAATAGCCAATAAACCAAAGATAAAAAAGAAAGAACGCATGGTGAAAAAGAAGGGGAAAAGAGAGAGAAAACAACAACAACACTTTCTGAAGAAAAAAAGAGGAGGTAATGTTAGCGAGCAACGGCACAATGGCTTGATAAACGTAATACGTGTCAGTACACGATACAATCCACCTAGCAGTGACAACAACACGGCAGGGCAACAGACGCTCACGAACTACCCCCAAAGAAAGAAAGAATGAGAGGTCACGCTAAACATCGAGACTACACCTTCACTCGTACATCGTAAAGGAACGATATAGCTCGAGAAACAAAAGGGCAAGGCAAGAGAAAAAAAACTGAATGGCAGGAACCGGTAACTAGCCCAACTCCTAACCCTAAAGCCTGTTCTTAATTGGGCGAATGTTTCTTCGCGAACCTAGTTGGAAGTATTCGGCGAAGCTAGTTGGTTCTTAATTGGGCCAACTTTTCTTCGCGAACCTAGTTGGAAGTATTCGTCCAAGCTATATTCGGGGTCAAAAAACCTTCGCTCAACATGTTCTGGGAACATTCGCCCTATTCGACGATCATTGCCACTGATTGGCTGAGAGCAGAGCTCTCCTGTAAATGGAGAAAAAACGAAAATAAAAATGGATGACGGTGTCGCTAGGTTCTTCACTCGCTTCGAAGGGAATTTGTTTATTTGTTGACTTGTGTTGACTTGTGGAAGGCGCAGCCTTGTCTCGGAGAACCCAGAATGAGATAGTAGTTAGCTGAATTACCCTGTGAGGGATGATTAATGTATACTGACTTGACTGACTTGACTTTAGCCTACATTTTCGATCATGCTGTCTGCTGCGCGTCTGCCGCAAGTTCGGGCCGAAGCTTGCATCTCATTACAAGCCAGTTGAGAATGAAGTAAAGTCTGGACTGTCCGAACCATATTCGGCGAACTAAAAGTTGAATTAAGAAACGAATCATAGTTCGTCGAAGTGTCCGAAGTATGTTCGGGCGAACAAACATTCGTCCAGTTAAGAACGGGCTTAACCCAGGGAGGCCACAAAATCGCTAGTTTATTGAACTAGAACGAAAAAAACTTTTTTCATTTTTACATGTGATGAAACAAACAAGGATCAATTGGGGGAAAAAACAACAACAACAAAAACATCCAATAAAAGGCAGGCTCCCTGATGAGGTCCAGCCTGTTGTGAAAGCTAGAGTATACAGAACGAAAAAGACTGAAACGCCACGCACCTAACACGGGTCGAGAAATAACAAGGAGGAAATAAACAAAGGCCCAACTACTGACAATGGCGTCGGAGCTTCATACTTGGAGATTCGAACTGGAATTTTCCTCCCAGTCTGACGTAGTGCGCATATGTGCACATGATTTTCAGCGTCATGACGACAGAAAATTGTTGTTGTGCATCACAATTTCACCTACATCATTGTTCTCCGCGAACTTTAACGGAAATTATGTCAAAAATCACCCTAAACCTTGGACTTGTCCTTTAAAAACCTTTTCTCAAATATATATAAATATGCTTTGACAAGTCAATCCAGAAAACCAATCACTTCACAAACGTAAAACAGAAATCCATGTATAAACATCAGACATCAATTTTCAAACCGTTAGTCCCTTTAATATTACTCCCGTTTGGAGAGCGGATAAGGACTAGGACATGCTGATATCGTCGATCATTGCGTCTAATTTATATCAATACCAGGTTAAAGAAAAGCATCAAAAAGAAAGAAAAAGGAATGGATGAATATAATACAAAATTAAAAAACGTTATATAAATGCTTAATGGCAAATACCAGTGCCATATGGCAGAGAGCTACACATACCACCTACCAACTATCATCTCCTAGCTGCTTAACAGTCATATCAAGAGGCCTAACTCGAGAAAACATTTGCGAGTTTTTTGGAAAAATTCATAAGAATGACCAGATAAAAAGAGCAAGAGGGTTATGCAGAAAAACAGGTTTCCTGCACTTCAATAATAGCTCCTTTGTAGCATCTTGCGAGTGGATTGATTTCTTCAAAGTTAAAGTTAACTTTGAAGAAATCAATCTGGTATTTGCCAAAAACCTTAAAAATCGCTGAATACTGAAATAAACCATTTTCATCTTCAAAGAACTGATGACGTTTGCATTTCGTCATCTGACAGGGCAGAGTATTGGCTGTAGAAAACTAGGTTCCTCTCCGCCTTGCTCTGCCTGTCTGTAACTTTTGGCTTGGGTGGCACCTGGGGCCTGCTGGAAGGAGTGGAGCGCCTGGGGTGCCCTCACCTTAATAGGTGAGCACCTCGAAGATGACGAATCATCTTTCGAGGTCGCGGTTTTTAAGGGACCCTTAGGTGTGCTTTTGGAGGGAGCAGCAGAACCCTTAGATGCCATTTTTGGGGATTGGCGGAACCCCTAGAGGCCGTTTTGGGGGTGTCGGCTGAACCCTTATCTGTCTCCAAAGAACACTTAGCGGACTCGCACGGAACCTGGGTGTCGGCCGATACCGTCCCCGACTTCCCGGAGGAAGCCTGAGTGCCGGTCGATACCGATCCGGGTCTGCCAGAAGAACGCACATTAGACTCAGTGGACGTTCTGGAAAAAAAAAAAAAAAAAAAAAAAAAAAAACGGGTCTGTCATTCAACAGATTTGGACTCTTCTGATGGAAGCGGCAGCAGCGTAGGACTTACCTCCCGAGACCACAGTCGGCATCTTGGCTTGAACCAACTGTCTGGCTTCCAGAAAGGATATGCTTTTCTCGACACGGACTCGCTGCATCTCCTTCTCCTTCTGCCAGACAGGGTAATCTTTAGCCGATGAAGCGTGGGAACCATTGCAATTAGAGCACAGCTTGAGTCCCTCACACCGACCTTCATCTTTTCCGCAATCCGGACACTTTGCAGCAACCTTGCAACGTTGGCTCATGTGGCCAAATTTGTTGCAGTTGAAGCAACGCATTGGGTCGGGAACAAACAA
This sequence comes from Alviniconcha strummeri, assembly GCA_963584105.1. Lineage (NCBI taxonomy): Eukaryota > Metazoa > Mollusca > Gastropoda > Provannidae > Alviniconcha > Alviniconcha strummeri. Next base: position 14,609,686 of record OY757551.1, read on the forward strand.
GGCCACCTTCACCTTTAGATAGCCGACCGTGATCTCTTTCGGGAGTTCTGGAGAACCGAACGTCAAGAAGAGTGTTGGTGGGGATCACCTTCCCCTCCTTCTTCAGCATCACTCGGTTTACCCCAACCACACCCTTATCCTTCACTTCATCCCGGATCTCAACCTCCGACATGTCAGTGAGGTCTCGACACCTGATTACTCCCCAAGAGTTCAGTGCCTTGTGGACTGAAACACGCACTGAGTGGTCTTAAGAAGACCCACTTCCTGCGGATTCCTAGCACATTCCACCAGGAAAACCCCATCTCTCAGTCTTTTGATGCTTTTAAGGGTTTTGGCTATTGCCTGGAATCCCTTTTGGATGGCGAATGGAGACAATTTACTAAGTGGGAGGTCGACACTCGCCGACTCCACCACCAGAAATCTTGCCAGTTAGCACTTGTATAAAGGAAACTTTCATTCTCAGGATCCGTGTCCGTGTTCTGGTCGCTGTCCCTTAACCGTTTGTGTTTATTTCTGGGAGCCATGTTATGTTATTCATTACGTTTTGTCCCCACCCGCCACCGAGTCCAACAAGGGGATGCACACAAGCGGCATTCCAGCAAGCGCGCACCAGGGTGCGTAACGTAATATACTCAGGTGATAAACAACATAAAGTTTAATTCCATCCCCTGATTGACCCTGAGCCGCTGCCTTCTAATCACCCGTCTAGAAGTCTGGTCCGAAGAAGCGTGTTGGACCCCTCAGCCACCAGGGTCCCATCCTCCCCCGACACGGGATGCAGCGCACGGTAAACACGCTGGGTCTGAAGGTGACCACAGAGAGCAAGAACTATATATAGAAGAGCTGTGCTGTATGTAGATAGATACAGGAAAATGGCCGCTTAGATAGAAATAAGCTGTAAGAAGGGAGTTCAAAACAGAGGTATTGTGGAGAGAGTTTTTGGAATGAAATATAGTTGAAAGGGCTGGTAGACAGAAACAAGACGTAAGAAAAGAGTGAAGGGGGTGGAGCAGCTTAGTTTAAACACCCCGGCGCGAGAAGCCGGCTCCTTGGGGGGCTGATGGTATCCCATGACCGCAAATATCAAACTTGCTTCAGCAATTACACAAAGGAATAAATATTAAATGCAGAATATTTTTTAAAAGCACACTTCTTTTTTATCAAGTTTGGACACTCCATGTGAAAATCAACCTACATTCATCTTTAGGTCTCAGTTTCTGGCTCAAGATCACTTTGACTTGGCATCATCTTGCAGCTGAAATATGGTTTTACATTAATTACTAAGAGATGAAATGCATTTGAAGTAAATAAAATATAATAAATACATTTTAGTGCATTAAAAGAAGTGAGTTGTTGAAGTGATAATAACACTCAAATAATGTGAATTTCCTAATTTTATTACTTTGAGGTACACCATTTGTACAATTGGGTAGAGAAAGTTGTCAGTGGTGGTGGTAAAAAAAAAAGCTGTTAAGAATATAAATTAAAATGGAAGTAATGTTTTCGTTGAAAACATCTGAAACATGAATGACTGCTAGTATTCTAAAACAAGATCCAAATACAGAAAATGCTCAAATGAACACTATTTATTAGGACAAAATTACAACACATGAATTTGCAAGGTCCTTTATCAAGCTACAAAATGACACTTAACAGTTAAATGGTGAAAACAATGAAAAATAATAAATGAAGCATTCTTCCAAGCACTGTGCACAAAAACAACATAGCTCAATCCAAAAAATCAAACCAAATAAAATAAAAATAAAAATGTGTTTTAGCCGTACATCTGATCAATTGTTGTTTCAATGTCATTTTGTAGTTTGATAAAGGGGATCACTCCCAAAAATTTGCATGTTGTATTTTGTTGTAATAAATAACGTTCCTTTTCAACCTTTTGTGTTTAAAAAGGAAGTAACTGGGTAATTGAAACTGTATTAAAGTTAATGACAATGTCCACTTGTACAGTGCAGCTTAACTCCATGTAGACAGGCTTGTTGTGCTTGGTGAAGATGGTGGAGAAAGGGATGCAGGAAGGGCACTGTGGGAAAAGGGATGCAGGGTGGGGGATGGGGAGACTGGTGAGTGACTAAGTTGTTTTTATTTCATATTGAAACTGTTAGTGTATGTCAGGTGTTTTCATAACCTACAAACTCTGAAATGGACTACAGGATCTTTAATGTGTGTGTGGAATCTTTTTGCATGTGTATACACATTGGAGACCACAGTTTATGGTCTGAAGGACTTTTGACTTCAAAATAAATATGGTCAAAATTGTGACATAGAGGGTAAAGATTAAAAGTATAAATTTGTTAATGCTATTATTTGGAAATGAAAGTTTGACATCTCTCGTGTACATAAATATAAGACACAAATTGACAGGGTGACAGGAACTTGGTTAATTGTGCATTATGTTACGTCATAGGTCAGTGTCTCGCGTGTTACAGAAGACACCTAGAATGCATGAATACAGTCGGCTCAGTGGCCAGTTTGACTCTTGCCTTTTTTTTTTTTTTTTTTTTTTAATATTTTTTATTATACAATATTTCCTAATTAATAACTTCTGACGTAAAAAAAAAAAAAAAAAAAAAAAATGTCCTGCCTCTAACGATTTTGGTTTAAAATGTCTTCTTCGAAGTACAAGTGGTTTATTTCAGAAACCCCAGTGGGGGTACATGAAAGAACATCAATTAAAGAACATCTGGTATGAAACGGCAGTAAACATAAAATACAAGTGCATACAACAAAAAGAAACAAACGGATACAAAAACGAAAACAAAATCGTACGCATTTCCAAAACAAGAAACAACGAGAAACCAGAGAAAGATCATTAACCAAAACAAAAGCTAGAGTAAAAAATGAAAATAGATGGGTACAGCAAACTCACTCACTCACTCACTCACATACACTGACACGCGCTTGCACATCCACCCACCCACACACACACACCCAAGATTTGGGGGAAAGGAGGGGGAAAGGGGGATTCGACAGGCATACATTCTATAAAACTAGAGATTACAACATTAATAGAAAATAAAAAGATGAGGGAAAAAAAAAAAAAAAAAAAAAGAGCTGTTATCGCTCTACATACTCTTGACATCAGAATTCACTCCTAATAAATTTCAAAGTGTGCTAAATTTACCAATAATCGTTTCTTTTTACAATAAAATGGTGAAAGTTTTTTTTTTTTTTTTTTTTTTTTTTTTTCCGGGATTCAGCAAAAAAAAAAAGGACAACTAAAACAATGGAATTCGTCGCCACTGTCAGCAGATGAACACGTAGTACATAATCCGTCTTCGTAAGGCAAGTTCATTACTCTTCCCCTTTGAATTGGGAGTCTATGGTTTAGTGTTCTAAAATGTACAAATGTGTATGCTAAGTTAGGCGGTAAAATTTGCAAATAATCTTCAGGTGCAAACACGTTTTTAAACATTCGATAATTGCAATATATTTCTTTTGATTCAATTTCTGAGGACCACTGTTGGATATACTGATCTCGTAAAACTCGTGTAACTTTAGACTTAAACCAAGTCAAATTGATGTGTCCACATACCACTTAGGGCAATCCCGTTAATGACCGTCTCAACAGTGGACAAAAATGGCGATTTATATTTTCCCTCCTTGTATATCTCATAAAGGAATTTGTACATAATATTTGAAAACTTAAACTTGTAATTTATATTTACCAGTTTAAACCAAAAATTTAGCATCCTACACTTTGCCTGGACCTCAAGCGGAAACTGTCCAAGTTCACCATAAACCATACAACTTGGGGTACATTTTCTCAATTTCAAGATTATCTTATAAAAGCGTAAAAGGTTTGTCATCATAGGACATCATACCTCACAACCGTACAACAAAATGGGGACTATCAATCTATCAAACAACTCAGTTTGGATATCCAAAGGCAAAATCAACTTTCAACATTTTTTAAGAAGACCAAACATAGCCCTGCATGCTTTATCATACAAAGATTTTTGAGCTACGTTAAACTTGTTATTATAATTAAAACACTCCCAAATACTGAAACTCAAAGACTACCTCCAAGCTTCGTTCCTTGTACTTAATTGTAGGCATTTTTCGAATCTTTTCTCTTGAAAAGACGACTACTTTGATCAGCATTAACCCGCAAACTCCACTTATCGCAATAATCAGATAAAGCATCCAAAGCCTGCTGTAATCCTTCTGCAGATGCAGAACCTATAGTAGTATCATCTGCATACAACAGCATAATTTTTTTTAGCATCAGTGATTAATCTTCCCTTTCCCAGCCTAATCCCCTGGCCTCACGCCCTAAACTAGGTAATCCTTCTGATCTCTCGGCCATATACTCTTGCAGGTCATTTAGATAGATAGCAAAAAGTACAGGTGACAAATTTTCCCCCTGGCGAATGCCTGAATAACAATAAAAAATAGTCTGAACAAACATTTCCTTTTTTTCACACAAGATTTTGCCTTTCGGTATATATCCTTTATAACGGTCAGTATACGGCCGTCAACACCAGAGTCCAGAAGTTTTTGCCACAAAAACGCTCTTTCAACACGATCAAATGCTTTTTCATAATCAATAAACAAGCAATACAGACGCTTTTTCTTTGCCAAAAAGAAGTCAATAATACAATGAAGGGTAAACACATGATCCACTGTTGAATGCCTGGCTCGAAATCCAGCTTGTACCAATGGTGGTATTTTCATCAAAATACTCTACTAATCTATTGTTTATAACACTTGGAAATAATTTGCCAAAACAGCTGAGAATAGTTATGCCTCTATAATTGTTTGGATCATCGCAAGTAAACATGGTGCTTAACGTCCACAGAAACCGTACGGCTTATTAGGGGCGGGGAGAAGGGGGGGAAGGGGGTATGGAGGTGGGGGGAGAGGGAGATTATACACCTATCTCTGCACTGTCACCACCAGAATGATTCCTGCATTAAGATGGGCAGCGATGAGAGCCATTTTAATGTTTCAGTAGGAAGTGATGGACAAAGTCACAAGTGTCCACAAACCACAACCCAATGGATCATCGCAACGACCCCTGGGCTTTATCATGCCGATCGACCATTCATCTGGGGTCTTACCAGAAGAGAATCAAATATATCTCTGTCATTTTTCCTGTAGACGCTTTAAGGAACTCATTTATAATTTGATCATGACCACAAGCTTTATTTTATTTCAGATTTCGCAGTGCTTTCAGTATTTCCCATTCTTCGAAGGCTTTATTTAAATCTTCATTGTTATCGTCATAATGATCAGCATCTTGGTCTTCTCTTTCATCTCATACATCTCTAGTTATATCCTTGACCAGACTTTTAAAGTGTTCTAAAAACATCTCAGAAGAAATGCGTTTTGACGCGTCATGTTTTTCAGAAATGGTACCACTAATAATTTTCCAGCAAGTCTTTGGGTCACTGCTTTTCAATACTCGAATTTTCTTAACCAAGTCTGAATATTTCCGAAACTGTTTACTTCTTTTTTTACATTCACGACTGGTTTGTATTCGAATTTCAGTGGTGTGCGCATTTTTTAAGCGCATATGTTGATTCTTTGCTCTAAAAAAAAAAAGCCTTTCTTTTCTTTTCACATTCTGCCCTGAACCAGACACACAGTTTTTTCCTCTTATGCTTGTTTTTTCGTCTGGTATTGTCTCTAAACAGACCCGTGCTTAATCCATTATTTTTCATAATTTAATGATTTTTAAAACAATGTGATTAATAGTATCCAAAGATGTAACCTCTGGCGAAAGAAGTTCTTCATCCAATACTATGTTAATTTAATTAATTACTGCATCATCTAATGCAAAAATATACTCATCTTCCCTTGTTTTACACCATACTGGTTTTCCTGTTATAAACTGTAAGTTTCTTTCATCAGCGTCCTCAAGACAATCATCATCATCACTTTCAAAGTGTCCAAGTACTGTCTCCTATGCTTCAGTAAGATTAAGTTTTAAAACTATCGGACAATGGACATCTGAGTACAATTCACAAAAATCAAGCACAGCAAAATCTCTCATCAATGGAAACAAATCCGACGACACCAAGGCGTAATCAACAACACTGACATTTTTACATGTACATTTCCCAATACTGGCGTCTGATCCAGCACGCCCATTGACAACAGCAACATCAACCGTTCCGCAAAAATCCAACAATCTAAAACCGTAATTGTTAGTAGCCATGTCCTGTGATATTTTTCGGTAATGCACTCGGGATTTTGTCACTACCAAGGGCATCATCAAAAACTTTATACGGCATGTCAAAATCATTATTAAATCCATCTGTGATAATGCCGTCCACAGCACCAGTCCTAGCATTATAATCCCTAAGGAAACAGACCCACAGACCTTCTCGTGCTCAAGAAGTAGAAGAGAATTTTCCAGTTCTGTAAATACATCCTTTCAAATGGGGAACCTTCTGGCGGTATGTACATCACACCAAACAGTACGTCACGAGTTACACATTTTTTACTCAGTTTAAAAAATAAAACATTGGCACACAGATCACCATTTATAAAACAGTAGTGTTTTTTCACTCTAGTATATATTTTCGGCCTTTTTATCCTTGCTTTTAAAAACTGTCACATACTGTGCTAGTTCTTCCTTGATTAATAACAGTACTCCACCAGACTTCCGTCTAAATTTACCTCTATTCTTATAGAAAGCCACATATCCAGGCACGTCAACTGCGTCTGTGTCGTCAAGTTTACTTTCAGTTATAGCTATTATATTATGATTGGAGATTAGAGACAAAAAATCTGGGTGTTTCATTTTTGAGAGAATCCCACATACATTTAATCCCAGGAATGAAAGCGGCTTAAACATTGGTACAAGGCAATACATTTGGCGAGGGTAAACTTTCATCTCCACATTCATATTTCCCAATCTTTTCTTCACTATGTACACAACCAGAATTTTGACCTGCACGGCAACCTTTTAGAATCGTACCATTTCTCCCTGCAGTCTCTATAAAGTCTGTTACAATCAGCTGAGTATCTTTTGTATTAACACTAAGATCATCACACGGGAGCACGTCTACCTCCTCAGTTAGACCCACGTGGCCTGTTCTGTCTGTCAAATGTTTACATCGCTTTAGATTTATAACCTCCTCGTCCCCAGTTCTTCCAGACGCACACGCTGTTTCGCAAATGCATGTTTACATATTCATCGTCAACATCAACAACATTTGAAATAATAAACGAGTCTCCTTCACTTTCACCTTTGTATCTTTTATTGCTTGACACGATTTCCGTTCCAGAGCCATTTTTTGCTACCACTTGTTTTGTTACTGCACTACACTCGGTGACTATGCCACCCATTTGAACACTGTTACTGTCACCACTACTGTCAGCTCTCACGCAGGCATAAGACACACATGCACAGCTACGTTCTTCAGGTATCGGGTCACGTATTCCACCGGTTGCCGTTAAATGTAAACATAAACTTACTTGTTTGTCTGTATCGGGCCCATGTCCATCCTGACCGTTAAGAAATGAAGTGTCACCAGTGCCACCTTCAGTCTCACTCACTCCGCTTTGCCCACCACACACACTGTCATCATGTCGTTCCTCGCATGTCAAAGCCGAAACCGCTGAAAGGCGAGCAAAAGTGGCAAAAGAACGTGAACTTGTCGCAAGTTCCTCTGTCTCCGGCACGTGCTGAAACGGTTCAATGCACAGGTCACTGCACGGGCCTAACGTGCCACACTGCACCGCTCGACTCACACTGTATAGCTTCCCGTCACGGTCAAAAGAACCAGAAGCGTTTTTGATTTCTTTTTTCTTCCTTTCCCCTCCCCACCCCCTAGCTTCTTCCCCGGTCGAGTCCAGTACCTCAGTACGGTATCTCGGGTATGGCGTCTCAGAAAGTCTGCAAGGCCGAGCAAAGGTCTGCAAAGTCAACACCATCAACATCAAGCTTGAAGAGATCATCCGGGGTGTCGATGGTGAAGATCCTCCTCGGGCTTTCTCTTTCTGATAGGCCAGGCGGGCGCTTCTTGGTGCAGTGAATTCTGCCATCAATGGTCCAGGCATTCTCTACCACAGGCACCTTCTTCTTGAGGTAGTACAGAATCTTTGCCCTCAGAGTTGTCAGATCATCAAATACGTACACTCCCGCGTACTCCGGTTTGTCTTTCAATACCTTCTTCTTCTGCATGACCTCCTTCCTCTTCTTCCGGGAAACAAAGCGCACCAGGATCGGCCTCGCCTTCCTCTTCCTATCACCTGTTCGATGCACAACAGAAACATCAGCCGGAGTAATGTCTGCACCAACAGCTTTGAAAACACCCAGTACCTTCTGCTCGGTGTCCTCCCCTCCTCCTCCTTCAGCCCAACCACTTTGATCGTCTCTCTACGGCAGTATTGTTCCAGTCTGTCATTCTCGTAACGCATCAGAAGCAGGTTTCTCTGTAGGTTTTGAACCACTGGACTCCGGTCCACACTATGTCAGCCGGCTTTGGCATCTTCTTCAAAAAACTCTTCATCACCTCTCCGACGGCTATAGCAACGGAGGCTACTATGGCAGGTATCATTTGCTGCACAAAGCATTTGTCCTTATCACCTCCCTCCCCACCTGTCTGCGAAAAGGCTTCATTAACTCGGGTCAATCTGTTGGTGTGGATCGATCCGATGTCAATGTCAAAATAAGTACCTGGCTCATTCAGTTCGTCGTCAACAGACATGCACGAAATAGATTACACATTTTTTTTTTTCCCTTCCCTTTTTCTTTTCTTTTTTCTTTCTTTCTTTTTCCCCCAAAGTAATTTGGAGGGGGGGGGGGGGGGATGCATTGCACTAATTTGGTCTGAACCGTATATATATATGTCAGGGGATATTTGTTTCTTGCTTTCTAAATAACCAATCGCACTTAATTAGTAATCTGTCTCACATGTTATGTGGACATCATCACAAGTACAAAAGGATATAAGAATAACACACTTGAACCTTAATAAATAAGTATATTCATTACAAAAGCAATGTTCTTTCCACATTTTCTTGATTGGAACCGGTATTGACCCCTGCTTTAGATATCGGGAAAGCCAAGAGTGGCAGCAATCTAGTCCACAGTCCCCCATATAAGCCATATTCTCTGTCTCACGCCCTGTGTAAAAGCAAGAAAATCTTTTTACGGTGTCTTACCTTGTCTTGTGATGATGTTCCATCAAACTAATTTGGATTGCAAAAGTTTCAGTATTTCTGAAGGTCTAGTTGAAACGATTGTGGGTTTGACCTTGAACATCGCAAAATAATATTTCTGAATGATTCTCTGGCTGATGATGATGCATCACCATACTAAGTTTCACCGATCAGAAACATTGTCCGGGCAAACATTCACTGAAGTTCAGAACCTTCACTGTGACCTTGACATTGAATACAGCAAAGCAACCTTTTTACAAGACACTCCACATGCACATGCTCGCCCCCAAAAATCAGCAGTTCAGAACTTATAATAGAAATAGTCATATTTGATTGTATGAACCGAAATTCAGTTACTGTGACCTTGACCTTGAAGATAGAAACCCATTTTTCGCATATGACGCTCTGGCTTATAATGATGTCTCTCTATACTGGGTTTGGTTACAAATGGTTCAGCGATGCATAAGATATAAAAACTAACATTAACTGAAACGTTTAACCTTGGCTGTGACATTGACCCTTAACACAGTAATCCAACATTTTTACCGGACACTTCTTTGCTTATGATGATCTACACTCAAACTGAGTTTGGTTGCAAAAGATTCACTGGTTTAGAACTAATAAAAGATATAGTAGAAACTGTCATATTTTGATTATATAAGCCCACACTGAGACCTTGACCTTGAAGATAGAATCTCATTTTTTCGCATGACATTCCGGCTCATGGTGGTGCACCATAATACCAAGTTTGGTTACAAAAGATTGCAAACAAACACTCAGCCGAGTGGGAACAAATATGTGTCACCCTTGAAGACACCACAGTGCTTTCCCTTTTCTAGTAAAATAATACACCACACACAGCGCAAAAAGAGGTCAAACGTTGCTGCCGCCGCAAGTCAGCTGATGTGGACTGGTACGCTATGGTAGGTTGAAAGTCAATACTATAAGCAGAAATAATTATTTTGCGTGCTCGCACGTTACACCACTGTAAGACACCACGTCAACCACCCCTGAAGAAATGACTGTAATTTATTTCGTATCTACTCCTTTGTCATCAAACAAGCATTAAAAATAAAGTGAAATGTGGTTATCTACAAAGCTGATGGAGAAAAAAAAATGTTTTTAGTTTCTGTTGTGAACAAGTCACAATATCGTGATACACACTCAGAAGACACCATCGGTAACGTGCGAGACACTGATTATCTTTGAAGCTGTTAATAGCAAGCAACACACAATAAATTATAAATACCATTTGTATGTAAGAACTGGCCTCCTTCTTTCTCATGAAACCGGTTTTTATTCAGTCATGAACGATTGCAAGGAAATATCTGCGATCAGCTAACCTTCCCAAAGCCATGTCACAAATGGCGCCATGAAAATGTCGCGATTTTTACCCAAAAAGGCTCACAGCACAAGAAATAATGATGCATTTACCCATTGTGGCATTTCCTTTATTTCTCCAAACACATTACATCAGAAATATAGCGGTAGCTTAAAGCTTTCATGTTTTAGATTAATTTTTATTTCATCGGGAAAGTGGCACTCTCTTTGGTCCAGTTTTCAGGAGAATGACCCATATATATATACACATATATGGGTGGGGGTGGGGGGTGGAGGGTGGGGAGAGATTATATACCTATCGCTACACTGTCGCCACCAGCATGACTTATGCATTAAGGTGGGCAGCGATGAGAGCCATTTTAATGTTTCATAATTGTGAAGGAGATTATATACCTATCGCTACACTGTCGCCACCAGAATGACTTATGCATTAAGGTGGGCAGCGATGAGAACCATTTTAATGTTTCATAATTGTGAAGGACAAAGCCACAAGACAGTGTCCATAGACACAACTTTAGAAGAGAAAGGAGAAGAGCCGAAGCGGATTCGAACGGAGGCCTTACCGCTAGGCCAAACTGGTTCACCAACAACTGAGCAACATGAAATTAACTCCCCCCCCCCCCCCCCCCCACCCCAATACACACACACACACACACACACTTTTATCAATGGAATTTGTCTTAAAACCTTGGTGGACCTTTGTTTAGTTCCTCCTCGTTATTTGAGCTTTCTCGAACCTTGTTAGGTGCGTGGCGTTTCAGTCTTTTTCGTTCTGTTTACTCTAGCTTTCACTACAGTCTAGACCTCAACAGGGAGCCTGCCTTTTATTGGGCGTTTTCTTTTCCCAGTTTATCCTTGTTTGTTTCATTATATGTAAAAATGAAAATGTTTTGTTCGTTCCAGTTCAATAGACTAGCGGTTTCGTGGCCTCCCTTGGTTTGGGTTTGGAGCTGGTCTAGTTACCGGTTCTTGCCATTCACTGTTTTTTGTTTTTGTTTTTCTCTCTCTCTCTTGGCTTGCCTTTTTGTTTCTCGTGTTATATCGTTCATTTACGATGTACGAGTGAGGGGGGTAGTCTCGATGTTTAACGAGACCTCTCATTCTTTCTTTGTGTGGGATAGTTTTTTGAGCGTCTGTTGCCCTGCCGTGTTGTCACTGCTAAGTGGGTTGTATCGTGTACACGGATTACGTGTATCTAGCCTTTGTCCCGTTGCTCGCTGACAGTACTTGCCTCCTCTTTCTTTTCAGAAAATGTTTTTTTTCTCTCTCTTTTCCTTTTCACCATGCGTTCTTTTTTTTTTAAATCTTTGGCCATTTCGTACACGCTTGTTAGCTTGCCTGATTAGGGCAGCCATTTTATATTTCTCTTGTCGTCTGCATTTGTTTACATCCCGATGCTCATGATTAGCGTTTTGCTTAATCAGTCTGCAGCCATTGTTTTTCTAGATGGAAGCCGGGTTAGTGAGAGGTTAGTTTAGAGTTAGTTATGGTTAGTTTGACTTTCCATCTGTTTGTCGTTGGCACAGTTATTTTTGCTCAGTGCTCTTAAGACTGTAGTCGTCCACTCCTTTGCTGCAAACAGTAGTCTATTAGACTGTTGTGATTTGGTGGTGCTTTTGTGTTGTTGTTTTTTCAACCGTTTGGGGTTTTGAGGTGGTTTCAGCTTTTTTGTTTATTTCATTTAGTGTCAGCTGTTTGCTTGCCCGATTAAGGCAGCCATTTTTCGTTTGCCACCAGCATTTGTGGCCGTTTGGTCTTTCCTTCTTTGCCACAGGCATTTGTAGTCTGTTCTTTCCTTCTTTGCCACAGACATTTGTGTAAAGTCTCTTTCTTTTACGGCCTTTTCTGCTGTAGGCTTTCGTGTTAGTTTTTTGTCTTTGCTTTGTTAGCGTTTGTTTCAAGGTATCAGTGTATCTCTCAGTTTTTGGCATCATGCTGTGCGCTTGCTGCTCGTCAGCTTCATCCTTGGAGATTTGAACTGGAATTGTTTCCAAGTCGGTTACCCTGTAGACAGCCCTACAAATTCCGCTTTGAAGCAAACCCCATTTGGTATTCCGCCATAAAGTTTACGAAACCGCACTCAGCGAAGTGCTCGCTACACAAATGGGCGTGACTGAGGCGCAGCATCAAAGTCAGCTCGTTTGAATCGTACAAATTTGACCCATTTTAGCCTCACAGCAGGTCGATTCCACAGGAACTCGTGCGTAATTATGCTTTGGGTTGCTTGTGAGTAGTTACAGTTTGCTGCAATACAGTAGGCCGGCATGGTAAGAGCTTTTCGTCGACCACACGCATACACATTCAATGAACAATCTAAGATGGCAACCGCACTGACTCCCCAGACTGACGTCACTTCCGAGAAAGTCACGTGACTGATGGAGAACCCGAGACAGCAGTCTCGGCCAGCCTACAGAAAATAAAATCGATTAAAAACCAACATAAACATTTTATTTCATTTTTTAAATTTCATTAAATCTGAGACTAGTGACTCATTTGTCAATCATTTCGATGGTCATTTTGCATACTTAAAAACTTTTCCTTTAAAAATGAAGGTTGGAAATAGTTCAGCCTTCCAGGAGGAAAGCCTAGGCAACATGTCGGCGGCCATCTCAACCTAATGTAACCGGTCAAAAGATTAATGTTTTTATTGTTTTCTAGTTTGTTCGATTCCATGTCAGTTGTATGTATTCCTCCCCCTTTTCCGGATGTTCGGCTTTCGTCGCCCCGGCAGATGCGCTCTCAATTAGGTGTTACGTGGCGCTGACACTGAGCCCTCTAACAGGATAGTCTTTGTGATGCGATTCCAAAGTTGTTTATGATCTAGCGTATTTCTTACGCTTTTGCCTAGTGGCTGGCATAGTAATATTAGTATTTTATTATTAAATTCAATGTCAGGTATATTTAGTAAACATTTAATGTTTTTATTTAGTTCTCTCTCTCTCTCTCTCTCTCTCTCTCTCTCTCTCTCTCCCTCTCTCTCTCTCTCTCTCACACACACACACACACACACACACACACACACACACACACACACACACACACACACACACACACTATAATTATATATATAAACGTTGTGATTTTTTCTTGAGGGCACTATTTTTAGTAGCAAGCATTAATCTGTGTGATGCGTGTCGATCCCACAGCACGGGCGCAGAAATCAGTCTCTTTTTCAACGCCAGTCAAGCAAGGCAGTTCAGTTTTAATATTAGCTTGGCTGTGCTAAAGCATTTTTTCTACAATGTCCTCATTCATGCAGCAGCCGCAACTGATGACCGCATGTTCTGAGATGCCAGAGATTTTAGTCCTGAGGTTGGTCTACGTATAAATAAAGAGGAGGAACTGAGGTGTTCCGTGTCTACTTTCCCCCACATCCCCACTGTTAGATAACACTATTCGAACGGGAGTTGATAGAAAAAAGTTGCGGTACTCATTTTGGTAGCTGATTCTTCAGTCTTGAATGTGCAGCCAATTTAATTTGTTGTTGTATGTAGGCAGTGGTTGTGTGTACAGTTTAGTGACGGACCATTCCCCGGCCCCTGCCGCGCCTTGCTAGACTGCTGGGCAAAGCTCGATATTCGTCAGAGTGCATAAGCTCGTACAAGGGTTTGTCAGGGGTGTACAAAGGGCCCTAAGGTCCAGCGATTGTGCCTTTTAATGCTGGATCTTAGAAAAATCATTAAAGAACGTATGGTCAACGTTCTGACAGCATACGATTTAGAGTGTTGCCTCGCAGAAGCAAAGGCCAGAACACTTATCTGTCACGCAGCTTCCTCTCGACAGCTGCATGTCGCCTGTCAGGCTGGTCCATCCAGGTATGATCTACTAGCTACTTCTGCAGTAGTGTGAGGTCAGTTTGTACAGAAAGTGAAGGAGGCAATTTTAAATAATACGTTTTTGTTTTGGTAACAGCAAATCATTTGAATATAAAATGATTGTTGTCACTGGAATGGGGCTGTTGTTTGCAACAGTTACAAGACAGACAGAAATGCAACATGCAAAGTTGTTCCCTTGGCCCTTGGTGCCACAAATAACGTGACCTTCTGCAGCTAAATGGAACAATGCAGTCATAGCAGGCAAGCTTTGTTTTAAAGTAGCTCGCATTGGTACATAGTCTGGGGCTAGCAGCACTACCTGAAGGTCCATAGTGATGACAACAGTGTCTCTGTTGCCTTTTACAGCTCTTTTGTCACGTGACTGTTCATTCTGATCCTCTTTCTCTTCACATCAGCTGCATGCCTTTTACTTGAGATGTGACTATAAGAGTGGGAAGAAGAGTACGTGTCACACTGACCCTTTGTTGGTTACATATATCGCACGTGGGCTCTTTGGGAATAATATTAAGACATTCTGGGAGCCCATTCGAGTCACGGTAACACTGAACTGAGTTGTAGGTTTTTGACACAATGTCTCATACGAAGTTTCTTCCCTATTCATAATGGTCATTCGCAGACTAGCAATACGAGTACACGGCCCGAAAAATGGGCCAAAAATTAGAGGGAAACAACAGCGTAAAACCTCGATTTCCGTCAAAGTGCTAGTTACGAGTTTTTCCACTAACACCATCGATATATCCCGTCAAGGCTACCATTTTGTTGACCATATTTATGCAGGAGGTAGAGTCTATTACAGTGTGTGTGTGTGTGGTGTGTGTGTGTGTGTGTGTGTGTGTGTGTGTGTGTTGTGTGTGTGTGTGTGTGTGTGTGTGTGTGCGCGCGTATGTGGCAGGGTAAGGGGGGAAGAATCAACGCTTAGTGCTCGGCATTACAGTACTGACGCATTATCTTAGGTTCAAGTAACACGGAGAAAACGTGACTAGAGTAAAAACAAAACAAAAACACACACCCAAAGCTGTCGCAATGAGCCTATCATCAGCAGTTCAAAATTCAGATTCGATGTGCTGAATCATCACAGTTCATACTACCCAATTGACTATCAAGCAGGCGATGCGCTGGCGGGATGGAAAAGAAGTTGTTGGGCACGTTTTGTCACCACGGCACGTTGCAGCGATGCTTGCACATTTTGTCACCATTGAGAAGGTAACAAATCGTGCAGCCAGTGTACGTTTTAACTTGGATATCAGCACATGAGATATATATATGTATATATATAGTGTGTGTGTGTGTGTGTGTGTGTGTGTGTGTGTGTGTGTGTGTGTGTGTGTGTTGTGTGTGTGTGTGTGTGTAAGCGAGCGAGCGAGAGAGAGAGAGAGAGAGAGAGAGAGAGAGAGAGAGAGAGAGAGAGAGAGAGAGAGAGAGAGAGAGAGAGAGAGAGAGAGAGAGAGAGAGAGAGCGATGAATAGTATAAAAACAAAAAAGAACAACGAAACAATGTACAGTGTGCAAGTCTCTGAACTTAGAAGCTGTATTGTCATAATACATTTCTCCGCAGAATGCTCAGTTCTGAAATCTTGATGAATCCTTTGAGTAACAAACAAATGGTGCTGCTTTGATTTTTTTTTTTTTTTTTTTTTTTTTGCCAGGCGGCTATGTGAATGATGTGTTACAATCAAAGTGCTCCTGATCATGTGGGGCTTAAAGCCCCCAGATGTCGGATTGACATACTGGGGACAATCAAAGTGCCGCTACCGTTTTTATGTTAAATAGCAAACATTTGAAACAAAGACGACAGCCAACGTTTTGCGTTTCCACTTTAAATTAGCCAACTGCAATTTTGGAGCCGACTGTCTGTTTAATCTTGACGCCAGTGTGCGGCCGATACAGTGGAGTAACCTCCTATAATTAAGAAAAATATCGGCAGGTTTTATTGTTGGTGGAAGGATCAAAACTCGTCAAGGTCAGGAGTGACGGGTTGCAAAACAAGTTCGACCACAATGTCTGCATGCCCCGAGAGTAGCTGCAAAAACACTAATTGATAATAATACCGGAAACATGTTAGGCCGTACATATAATGCTATAAACTTTACTGTTCAGTGGAACATTCTGAAACATGAATCATCAGCGCTCCGATAGAAATTTTAAGTGAAGGTCAAATTGACCCCCTGTCAAAAAAATCTAGGGGTCAAACAGCCTAATCTGGGGTCACGACACTGAAGTAACCTATATGAATATTCAGTAGCAACCGTTTTTAAAAATATTAGAACAACAAAAATATCACACCACAAATGCTCCATCATTACTATCTTCACATTTACAGTCTAAATGTAAATGATATAAAATAAAATTATATCTAAAATTACTTTTCCCCCCAGCCCTTTCAATTTGAGTCCTTTTAGAAGTGTTCTTTGATTCAAATGCATAACAAAAGAAACTCAGAAATCTGGCAAAGGTGGGTGATCATGTCGTTCCCCCCCCCCCCCACCCCCCACCCCCACGCCCTATTAACTCTCAGTCGTAAAACTGGCATCGCCCGGGTCTCAGATTCTCACAGTTCTACAGTGATTTTTGCTTCCATCAGGTAGCCAAATAATCAGTTGTAATTACCGTCTTTGCAACAATTACAGCCATGGAACAACCGCCTCAGTCGAGGTTGTTCCGATGGAATACAGCACATCAGTGAAAGAAGCCAGTACAAAAGTAGTTGTAAAAACGGTAATTATAATAAATCATTTAGCTGCCAGGGCGATGAGTAGATCACTGCGGAATTGCAAGAGGCATTTTCCCGCGACTGAGCAGTAGTAAAAAGAAGGAAGGCCGTATTCACCTTTGCCAAAATTCAGTCGCATTTACGCTACCTACTACAGCTGTACCAGTCGAACGTACGCTAGCGACTACGGTTGCGCTAGGATCTTTTTGAGCTGCTTTAATACCTCTCTCCCCCCTCAACTAGAATATTTTCATCAGACTTTGCTGCCGAGCGCTTCTTCACACGTGAACCAGGTATAAGCGACATGTTTTCAGCCGAAGTGACAAAGGCGTAGAAAGGAAATGACAGCGTAGAAAGGAAGTGAATTTCCAACCGATCAGCTTTGAAATACAACTGCCGGAAATGACATTTAAACCAGTCAGCATCGCGGACAAGAATGTGGTTAAACTAGCAATTTTGCGATCCGAACCTTGCCGATCTGGTGTCTTGATGCGCTAAATAACCGTCGACTATCTCGATCGCTTTGAAAATATGGGTTAGTCAAGATGACGCACGGATATCTGATCTGTGCGTCAAAATTCAAATTTGTGCGTAACAGACCCACGGTTGTGCGTTATTGGGAGCACTGAACATTCAAACCAAAAAACAGTCATCATACCCAAAGTCAGTCTACGTTTACCTTCAACCTCATTAAACCATACCAACAATACCGTCAGACATATACACAACACACGATCAAACGACACGATCACTCGGTCTCCATAATTTGATACGGCTCATAGAGCTACAGGCAGCAGTAACCTTGTAGCCCTACCCAAAGCAAAACAGAATTTCAGTTTAACATTAATTGAAGCAGGACAATTACAACACAACACACACAGACACACAAACACACAGACACACACACACACACACACACACACACACACACACACACACACACACACACACACACACACACACTGACACACGCACGCACGCACGCACGTGCACGCACGCACGCACACACCGCGAATGAAGAGGAAAGACATAGTAGTAGAGGCGGGGATAGCTCAGTGGTTAGAGCGCCAGACTCGTGATTGAAACGTCGCGGGTTCGGCGGGAGAATTTTCTTCTCCAGGGTCGACTTTCTGTGCTGATTCTTATTTCGGTATCCGTTCCACCCCCGTGTTACCGCAGTAGCACGTAAAAGATCCCGGTCATTCTGCCAAAGGTACAGGTGGCAGGTTACAGCTAAACACGCATACACCTTACGTATGTGGCTTTGCATGAAGTGACATAGAGCATGGTTGTATGGTGTACATAGAACTTGCGCCGAGACGGCTGCAGTTTCATGTGGCACCAGCCATGCCAGCGCTGTAAGTACACCACTTCGGTGGATATTCAAAAAACGCGCTATAAAGCTAGTCACTCATGTAGAACCACATGCGAGCACAGTGAGTCTGCTCAAGAGAGCGGAGAATAGCGCTATATAAGCGATCATCACTCAATCAATAGTACAGGCGAAGGAGTGCCAAATCGTGCAGCGAGTGAATGTTTCGGCACGTTTGTTACCACCATGCCAGGGTAACAAAAAGTGTAGGCATCCACAGACATTAAATAATGGAGACTGTTCAAGGGCAAAACATTCCAAAGCCGCAAAAAGAGTTGCGTCCCCTGAACGTACTCTCTTCGGAGCGATGTCCTATGTTGTTTGTGCCCTGGCAGTCAGCAGAATTGCGCCTATTCGAGCCATGCTCTTATATTAGTAAACAGAAAAAATCTTATTTTTTTTACAGAAAAGCTTTACTACTGCAGTATCACAGACATTGAATGATAGAGACTGTACAAAGGCAAAAAATTCAGAAGCCTAACCTACAATCCTTGTAAAATAAAGCTTTCGAGTTCGAGTTTCTCTGTGTGTATGTGAGTGTGTAGGTGTGTGCGCGCGCGCGGGTGTGTTTGTTTGTTTGTTTCCAGCAGCAAAAGTGGAGTTCTCATGCTTATTTGCTTTATCAATAAGCCGGTCGGCTCAGTTGATACGGTGCCGGCTGCAAACGCTCGAGATGTTACACACAGGCATACACTTTTTCCACTTGATCCCTCCAAGCAAGCAAACACTGCTATAAAAAAAATCAAATCAAATAAAAAACAACTTCCCCCCCCCCCCCCCTCGTCTCTCTGTCTCTGTCAATCTCTCCCTGTCTGTCTCTCTCTCACACACACACACACTCACACAGTATACTCCCGGGCGCAATAAGAGAGAGAGAGAGAGAGAGAGAGAGAGAGAGAGAGAGAGAGAGAGAGAGAGAGAGAGAGAGAGAGAGAGAGAGAGAGAGAGAGCGCACACACACAACAAAACAAAACAAAACAAAAGCCTCGTGTGGCTATTCACAGCAGTAAAGATTAGGACATTATAGATTCCAGTGGAAACTGCCGTTGTTGAAAGAATGGAACTGACATATATATACAATATACCAGCAGGGCATAGAAGTTTACCTGTAATGACTGTTGACCATACTTTTTGTTTGCTGCACATTTATTGAATTTAATGACATTTTTCAAACAGAACTGTTATCAATAGTTAGTGTGGTCAGTTCAGACATAAGCTTCAAGACACTGCATAATAGATCTATCCTTCACATATAATTTTTGAAACAGCTACGATATCATTACTAATGCCAGTGAAATCATGCAGACACTGCTGCGAATGCACACACATGAGCGGCGAGCACACACATTTACACATTGTGCATTCATATTTGAAAGAACTCACAAATATTTATATAGGTAGTCTGTATACTTGTTTTCTGCTAGTCCTGATACAACCGTCATGGCTGACTGGGCGTAAAAACACACAATTATCTATGTATTTTAAACTCTGATTCCTGCAATGTTGCGTCTGCGCCAGGCATCTCAGTTGATAAACATCAGTATTTCTCGTTGGATAACATTAAATTAAGACATTTAGTTTCTGTGGACGTTAAGCACCATACGCCCAATTACGTTAAGCACCATACGCGTAATTCGCCCAATTACTTACTAAATTAAGACTTAAATGGAACAGAAAACAACTAGACATATCGATCAAAGGTGTAGCCTTTCCGTTGGGCCTCTTTTGTGTCCTGTATAGAACAATTAATCGCCGCTGAACATGGCATCTTCACCACGAAAATGGTTTACGGTTGGAACTTTGGGGTGAACGTTCAGGGGACATTACTCCACCCGGTCGCTTCAAGTGTTCCTTTAGTACGAGTTACCAGTTAAGAAGTCTATTATTCAATGTCTGCGAGTGCATGAAATTTGACACCTTGGTGACAGCACGTGCTGGGGTGACAAAACGTGCCGCAAAAGAAGTTTCTGCCCGGCCCATCAGTCTGTTTTGTTGTTGTTTTGTTTCCCCCCCCGATCGTTTCTGTTATTTTGTCTAAAGCCCGTTCTTAACTGGGCGAATGTTTGTTCGCCCGAACATACTTCGGACACTTCGACGAACTATGATTCGTTTCTTAATTGAACATTTAGTTCGCCGAATATGGTTCGGACAGTCCAGACTTTACTTCATTCTCAACTGGCTTGTAATGAGATGCAAACTTCGGCCCGAACTTGCGGCAGACGCGCAGCAGACAGCATGATCGAAAATGTAGGCTGAAGTCAAGTCAGTATACTTTAATCATCCCTCACAGGGTAATTCAACTAACTACTATCTCATTCTGGGTTCTCCGAGACAAGGCTGCGCCTTCCACAAGTCAACACAAGTCAACAAATAAACAAATTCCCTTCGAAGCGAGTGAAGAACCTAGCGACACCGTCATCCATTTTTATTTTTGTTTTTTCTCCATTTACAGGAGAGCTCTGCTCTCAGCCAATCAGTGGCAATGATCGTCGAATAGGGCGAATGTTCCCAGAATATGTTGAGCGAAGGTTTTTGGACCCCGAATACTTCGACGAATACTTCCAAATAGGTTCGCGAAGAAAAGTTGGCCCAATTAAGAACCAACTAGCTTCGCCGAATACTTCCAACTAGGTTCGCGAAGAAACATTCGCCCAATTAAGAACGGGCTTAAGCCGTGTTCCATGCATACAGGCACACTCGTATTACACCTTTCACTCTTATTTCCTGACCCCGATCAGAGGTTATCGATATTGTTGTCATTGGAGTTTTATTGTCTCTAGCGTCTGGGCTAAAGCAAACCATTTGTTGTGTTTAGAGTCAAGTGTCAGTTACTTTCACCTACAGTCATTTTCATGACACAAAACTCCATTATAAAAATCGCCGCAATCACTCTGACTGCGGCGATTTTAATGATGCAGTTGTTGCCGCTGCCGGATTGGCCAGTAATAATGCACCTGCATGTATGGCAGTATGTATAGATACACTGCACATGTATGTATGACAGTATGTATGTGAAAGAACGGTTGCACACGCTACCTTCTCACCCAACTTTGGATGGACAAACGAAAAAAGGAAACTGTAATGACACATTCAAATGATTAATAAAGTTTATTTTTCGATCTGTCCATTTTCCCGTTTTAACGTTCATCGCGAGATATGGCGGTGGGATAATGCAAGGAAGGGCAAAAGGCGCGTCCTTGGAGATACAGAGCGATATTTTTTTATAATCAGTTTTCATGCATGGTCGCCCAGCACTGCCTGCCTTAGGGCCTGCGTGCGTCCATCTGTCGGCCTGATTTTGTGTTCGCCTACCTGTCCGACTGCTTGTGTATTGTCTGATGATGATGATGAGTTGATGCTTAATGTCCTCAGATGTCATTTGACATATTAGGGACAAGTTGTGACGATCACGAGTCCGGCGCTCTAACCACTGAGCTATCCCGCCCCGTATTGTCTGTTCAGTATGAACAGTGAAGTTCGAGGGAGTTATTTTTTATTTGGAGGTGTTGCGTGCCGAGTGACGGCATAATTGGCACACCGGTGTTTTTATTGAGAGAGAGAGAGAGAGAGAGAGAGAGAGAGAGAGAGAGAGAGAGAGAGAGAGAGAGAGAGAGAGAGAGAGAGAGAGAGAGAGAGAAGGTAGCACATTTTTGACGATCTGATGTTGTTGCGGCAGCTGAACAAAACAGGTGTGTAGGGAGGGTATGTGTGTGTATAGGGGGGTGGGGGTGGTCAATAATATACGTTACTGTACAAAATGGCAAACTTATCTTGTATGCGTGTCCATAGGCTATATAAGTACATTATAAATAAATAAGGCAGAATAATGTAATGGGGAGAGAGAGAGAGAGAGAGAGAGAGAGAGAGAGAGAGAGAGAGAGAGAGAGAGAGAGAGAGAGAGAGAGAGAGAGAGAGAGAGAGAGAGAGAGAGAGAGACGCACCCAACAAGCTAACGGTTGTTGCCTGGCCAGTCTGGAGAGAAAACGATTCCATGATTCCAAACCATCCATTGGGGTACACTGGAGGCACGGTGCCAACTTTTCTCCGGCGTTGCACGTAATTGGCCGTTTCCTTGGCTGAAAAGCTTCCCTCTGGGATATAGCCAGTGTCTCCAAGTTTGCGAACTCTGTTAAGCGGTTTGAGAAACAGCATGTAGGCAGCGATGAGCGTGGTTAACAGCACAGACAGGTACACATAGGTT
>OY757551.1:14637277-14692518 GCA_963584105.1 Alviniconcha strummeri
CAAATAGATGCATGCGAGTCGGAAAGGAAGATATTTGAGTTGAAGTCGCAATGTCGACTAATACGACAAACCCAAACGTCACAACATAGCGGACAGATGAAGACGGACTTCTGTGGTCTCCCATTTGAATTTGGATTTCTCAAATGGGTACATGGACTGTGCTATGTTGACTTGACATATGTGTTTATGATGTGTTGCTGAGTGCTGTGACAGTTCTCACAGGTCTGCAAGTTAATTTTGTGCGGGTAGACACCTACGAAAGGTCTGTAAACGAACACTTTTGTGTTTTATCCTGCTCGCAAAACGCCTGACCCAAGACATTGTTGTCATTTTACGCCTGTTGCACGTGCTGTGTGGGGTACGCCGACTTTCTGTATTCAACACAGGCGCTCGAACTTCTTTACATTTCTTCATACCTCTTCATACTTTATCGTATTCTGTTGTTTGACAGACGATACCACGAGGGCCGTACGACCTACGAATAAACAGTACAGTGCCCAGTGCCGTGTCCCCTGCTGAGGTCGTTTGGGGACAGACTAGCGAGTCACTTAAACGCAGCAGGTCCAAGTTACGCGATACGCCAGTTAACGAGGGTGACATCAACAAAAGGCCGTGTATTGACACTCTCCACGAGAGCTTTTCTTCCCTAGGGGACTCAGACACAGCCTACAACGAGACAACGATTCTGGAGCCAGACTCTGAGTCGGAAGTTTGTCGACTCCATAGTACTGTCCTGGATCCTGCCGGTTCAGACGACCCTGATCAGTGGAGACAGGAGATGTCGATCAGGGACAGCCTGAAGGAGGCCATGAAAGACCCGGCGGTCGTTTAGGTCCTGACCAATGCCATCACGTCTTCTTTCCCTCAGAGGCGAGATCCGCACCCTGCGAGAGGCCCTGGAGAGGAAGGAGGAGAAGATCGCGGACCTGCAGGATCGCGTCGACTCACTTGAGCAGCACTCTTGTCGGAACAACGTTCGGATCAGCGGTATCCCTGAAAGCACCAGCGCTGTAGAAGACACCGATGTCATCACACAAAAGGTTGGTGAGGCGATCGCCGTGACGATCATTGACTAGATGATTGATCGGTCACACCGTGTCGGCAAGCCGGGCAAGATATGTCCTCGTCAAATTTACATCTTACCGGTATAAGCACCTCATCTTGAGGGCGCGCAGCGGCCTGAAGAACAAGGATGCTGCTCACTTAGGGCTGTCTCCTGCCGGTGCCGTCAGGCAGCCGGAGTCAGCAGCTGCCGCTGTCGATAACGTATATCGACGATCTCACACGCGAAAGATCTAGAGTCGTCGCCAGAGCCAGACAGTTGAAGAGAGACAAGAAATAAAGAATACCTGGATACGTGATGGTGATATTTATGTGAAAAAGAACGATGACTCTATCAACAACCTGTCTACAAGCCGCCAGCTGGATGTGTTCGGTTAGTTAACAGCTTATCGGGTTATCAGTTAAACCAACTGATAGGTTGACAGGATGCTAACCGGTGTTTAATGGTTGTACCAAGAGTTACCTAACCAAACAGTACATAACAGTAAGTTGAAGTGTTGGGATATAGTTTGATTTCGATTGAAGATTATGAACTGGTGTCTTGACCTGTTTGACCTGTTTTAGTACAATATTGTACGTCTTTTCAAAATGTAACATTGAGGGGCTCACCGAGATGTTCACCCCCCACCCCCCTCCGCCCCCAACTCGGATTTGCAAGATCGGCTTGCTGAATTTGCTGAGGGGTGTATTGGTCTGCCTCATGCCTTCTGTGGCTGCTGGAGACTGTGACAAATTCTGGGCGTGTTCGTGCGCGCGCGCGCGCGTGTGTGTGTGTGCCACTGTTGACTCAGGCCTTACAAAGCGAACGCTTTGCACGAAGTGCGTGGAGTACATGCAAATATATACATATATATAAACAAGCCAGGCTTTCGTGAGTCAACGATTGGCATGAAGTACGTGCTGACATGTATAAACAAGGCAGGTGTGGCACTCTGTATTCATTTACAATATGTAAACCTGCAGTCCAGTGCTGTATGTATCTCACTGTAATTTTGTACCTGGTAGGGGGCCACACCGTCATCCTGTTAAGCTCGTGTCGGACTTAGCCATTTTCAGTTTTGCTTAAGCCAGGTTGTAAAAAGTGAACTCTTTGCACGAAGTTTGAACATTGTTACAACTTACTTGTAAGAATTGGGTTGAAGTGTGTGTGTGTGTGTGTGTGTGTGTGTGTGTGTGTGTGTGTGTGTGTGTGTGTGTGTGTGTGTGTGTGTGTGTGTGTGTGCGTGCGTGCGTGCGTGTGTGTGTGTGTGCGTGCGTGCGTGCGTGCGTGCGTGCGTGCGTGTGTGTGTGTGAGAGAGAGAGAGAGAGAGAGAGAGAGAGAGAGAGAGAGAGAGAGAGAGAGAGAGAGAGAGAGAGAGAGGGCGTACGCACTGATTTCCTTCTCCAAGTGACATGGCATTCTGTATTCATTTACAATATGTAAACCTGCAGTCCAGTGCTATATGTATCTCAATGTAATTTTGTACCTGGTAGGGACCACACCGTCATCCTGTTAAGCTCGTGTCGGACTTAGGCATTTTCAGTTTTGCTTGTTTGTTTTGCATTGGTTTTTGGTTTTATTGTTCATTGCTTGGTTGTTCATGTACATAGTTTTCTCACCGAGGCGCTCTTGCGCTGCCTTCTTTCTGTCGCGTGCTTTCCAGCGCGTTGCTTCTTTTGCCTTTTTTTTTATTCTCCCTTCTTTCGCTCCATGGGATGTGCGGCCCAGTTCGTACCAAGACAGCAGTCCTAGTCACTTTTATTCTCAATGTGTTCACTGGCACAGTTACGTAAAATATGACCGTAAGTACAAACATAAACAGTGATAGGAATGGGGGACTTTCACACAAGGCCGGCAGCACTGGGCCGTAAACTAGCTTTTTTAGACCAGTCAGCATTCATACCATTCTTCATACTCATGAGATCGTTTAGTATTTGCCACATTTGTGTATTTCTGTCTTCAGTACACTTTTAGTACACAAGATCTACTCTTGAGACTAGCGTATGAAACGAAGCCAATCTCATGTAATAAGAGCGGCTCTTTGGATGACCACCCAGCTAAACAAAATAAAAACTGTTTTTTAATCTGCACAAAAAATATTGCTTTTTATATCAGGAGATGTAGAAAGAAATCCAGGTCCTCCATTAGAAAAGGGTCTATGTGTTGTGCACGTTAACGCTCGAAGCCAAGGAAAGAAATTGGACCTTCTTGAGGCAGAAAGCGAGCATTTTGATATAACACTGTCCGAAACCTGGCTGTCTAAAAAGGACGATAATAACGACCTTCACTTAACAAATTTTCATTCAGCTGTCAGACAGGACAGAGATGACGACCCACACGGTGGCGTGGCAATTTATGTTAGATATAACCTTTATTGTAAACTACGACCAGACTTGCACGTGAATAATCTTGAAGCCGTCTGGGTCGACACCAAACTTAACCAGGAACTCGTAGCTTTATTCTACCGCCCTTCCAATGCTAAAACTGAATACTGGGACCTTATTAGCGAGAGCATTCAGAAAGTATACAGATACTATGACCAAATTATATAGTGCTTGGCGATTTTAACACGAATTGTTTTGATAATCCATCAAAGCATTTACTCAACATTTTAAATATGTACCAGCTGCATCAATTAATAAACTCCCCTACCAGAATAACAGAAACCATTAGCCCGTGTCTTGACTTGATCATCACACAAAGTCCCCGTTGTAAAGTATACCGATGTTTTGCCGTCATTTTGTAGTGACCACATTGTCCCTTGTGCTATTCTTCAACAACCCAAGCAGCATAGCCATAGTTTTAAGAGAACTATTTATAATTATGGGAAATCAGACAAAAATAAATTCTGTAGTCTTCTTCAACGCCAAAATTGGGAAGACATTCTTGAAACAAGAAGCATCGAAGAAAGTGCACGTATGTTTACAAAAGTATTTATAGATTCTGCACAAGAGTGCATGCCAGATAAAACAGTCCGTGTGCGTACAGATGATGCCCCTTGGATGACAAACGAAATTCGATTTTTAATAAAGCAACGTGGTAAAATGCATAAGAAAGCTAAGCGGAGTAATCTGAAAGCTGATTGGGACAACTTTCGCACTTTTAGAAATAATGTTATTTCCAAAATTAGGAAGCGTAAACATTACTTTGATGAACTCACCGAAAAATATCTAACCAGGAACGTTTCGGCACTAAGGATTGGTGGAAATTAGTCAAATCTATTCTCAGAAAAAAAACGGTATCGGCCCTGAGGAAATCCCCTCATTGTGTAAAAACGGAACAATTATTTATGCAAATAAAGAAGCCGATACACTTAATAATGTACATTTATCATGCGCTCATCAACGCCCTGAGCGCTTACATGATACATGATACATATTAACCTGAATATATTCTATACACATGTAGAGCATAACCAAAACAATTTACATAAAGTATTATACAATTAAAAAAAAAAAAAAATCTGCACTACACACACTACACACACACACACAATGACTGTAGCAGAAACTGGGTACTGATATTAGTTAAGATGGAAATATTGTGAGAAGAGGAAGGTTTTCAGTTTGGCTTAAAAAGATGACAGGGTTGAGCAGTGTCTAAGGTCTTGTGGGAATGAATTCCAAAAGTAGGGTCCAAAGCAAGAGAAGGTGCGAAAGCCATGAGTCTTGCGTTTGTATTGTTGGATTTCCAGCATGCGGAATCAACTACAATTCAGCTCTTGTGCACTTTTGTCTACCACAAGTTACATTTCTCGACTGTGAAATAAATGATATTAAGCTGACTGAACCTGAGGTTAAAGAAATAATAAACAATCTTAATACCAAAATATCTATAGGCCCAGACTTAATACACAACATTAATAGCTGCAAATGACGTTATTTCTGTCCACCTAACACGTTTCTTCAACCGTTGTTTAATAAAAGCATCTTTCCGTCTATCTGGAAAACTACAGCAGTAACGCCTGTACTCAAGAAACACTGTGTAACAATTA
The DNA here is from genome assembly GCA_963584105.1 of Alviniconcha strummeri. Taxonomy (NCBI): domain Eukaryota; kingdom Metazoa; phylum Mollusca; class Gastropoda; family Provannidae; genus Alviniconcha; species Alviniconcha strummeri. The sequence goes on from OY757551.1 coordinate 14,642,314, forward strand.
CCGTCAATTTCATTACTGAGCTGTGTAGGAAAAGTGTTCGAACACATGCATAGACATATTTATAGATTTTTGATGCTGAATAATAATCACTCCATCGCAGTCTGGTTTCCTACCTGGCGAATCAACTACAAATCAGCTCTTGTGCATCTATGAAATTCTCTGTTCAAACTTCGAAAAAAGAACTAGAGTCTATAGGTGTAAGAGGAAAGCTGTTGAAGTGGTTCCAAAATTACCTGTCACCGTCAGCACTACCTTCCCCTTCACCCACACCTCCTTTGAACTCGTGCAACTTCAGCTCACTGCCCACCATCATATTCACTTCTTCTGCCTTTACAGACCCCCGCCTAGTAGGAAAAACAAGCTCACTGACGCTGTCTTTCTTTCCGAGTTTCCGGATTTTTTTGAGTATTGCAACACTCTGCGAGGAAAACTGATCATACTTGGTGACTTTAACATACACTTTGACTCTCCCTCCAATCCACTGACTTCAAAAGCCCTACAGATCATCACTACATTCGACATTGTTCAGGGTGTTCGAAATCCAACCCACCGCTGTGGGCACATCATAGACTGGGTGCTGTACAGGGAAAGTGAGCAGCTTGTTCGTTCCTGCCTGGTGGCCCATGCACTCTCCTCTGACCATCTGCCGGTGGTGTGTCGCCTTAACGTCGCCAGCCCGCAGAGACAGCTCGTCTTCCGGGAGCTACGGAACATTAAAGCCACCAACAGGAACGCCTTAAAGAGAGACGTCGCCGCCATGGTCCACACCCAGCCCGAGCTGACCGCCCAGCAGCTGAACGACGAACTGCGCTCTCTGCTTGACAAGCATGCTCCCGCCACGCGACGCAGAGTGCCGGCTGGCCGGTCTTCTCCGTGGTACGCCGGTGTCAGCCAGAAGCTACGCTCTGCCAAGCGTCAGCGCCGCCGGGCCGAGCGGAGGTGGCTCAAGACTGGCCTCACTGTTGATAAACAGATTTACGGTGCTGCTAAAAGGGCTGTTACAAACATTGTGCAGAAAGCTAAGTCCGATTACTTCTCTTCTCAGATAGCACAGAGTAATTGTTGCAAAGAGCTGTTCGGTGTTTGTAACGAACTTCGGGGTTGTAACTCTGGCTTGTCTCTACCAACTGCCCTTCCTGTTTGCGACCTTCCTGACGCATTTGCTGACTATTTCATCCGTAAAGTGAAAACAATCCGCGATGAACTAGACAGTCAAATGCCTGTGCCAATACTACCAACAGATGGCCCGATGGATCTTCCTTGCACTTTTTTGAACCTGTGTCAATGCAGTGCGTAAAAAACACGATTTTGCAATCCTCCCAGAAGACATGTTCACTAGACCCGCTTCCCACGTCCCTCTTTGTTGAATGCTTGGAGCAACTGCTTCCTGCAGTGACAGCCGTCATCAATCAGTCTCTGCACACTGGTGTCTTTCCCTCTGTTTTTAAAGAAGCCATTATAAAACCACTTCTGAAAAAGCCATCTCTTGACCCGAACAGTTTGAAAAACTACCGGCCCATCTCCAATCTTTCTTTTTTGTCAAAAGTCACTGAAAAAATCGTCCTCTCACAACTCTCAGCATACCTCAACGCTAACAACCTCTTCCCTACTTCCCAGTCAACATATAGGCCAGGGCACAGTACTGAAACTGCCCTGCTCAATATTATGAATGACATTCTGCATGCTCTGGACAATGGCGATGTAACTGTTGTAACTCTTCTTGATCTGTCGGTTGCGTTCGACACCATAGATCACAACATTCTCTGTCAAAGACTTGAGCACCTCTATGGAATATCTGGTACACCTCTCAGCTGGTTCAGATCCTATCTTTCCAATAGAACTCAGACTGTTACCATCAACAACAAACTTTCACAGCCAACCTTGCTCAACTTTGGTGTTCCACAAGGCTCTGTCCTGGGATCTATTCTATTTATTGTGTACACAAAACCTCTGACTACACTCATTCGACGACACTCCATATCTAAACCAGTCTTTCGCAGATGACACCCAGCTGCACGATTCCTGCCGTCCAGATCAAATATACACCTCAGTCCAGGGCATGCAGGATTGCATTTCAGAGGTAAAGACATGGATGACATCAAACAAACTCAAGCTGAATGATGATAAAACAGAGTGTCTGCTCATTGTCTCAAACAGAACCTCTCTCCCAAACCCTCACCCAACCTCCATTCACATAGGAGACACTGATATTCTGTTTTCCTTGCAGGCAAAAAATCTGGGCGTGACAATCACTAACAACCTGTCCATGGAGAAGCATGTCACCAACATCTGCAGATCTACCTATATAGAAATTCGGAGAATTAGTAACATCCGTCACTATCTCACAATTGATGCTACAAAAACCCTCCTCTGTGCCTTTGTTTTGTCAAAACTTGACTACTGTAATTCTCTTCTATCAGGTTCTCCAAAACATCTTCTTGACAAACTCCAAAAGGTCCAAAATTCGGCAGCCAGACTTGTCTTCAAAGCTCTCAAGCACGAACACATCAAACCCCTCCTTCAGAAACTTCACTGGCTACCAGTAGTCTCAAGAATCCAGTATAAAGTCGCAACTCTGTGCTACAATTCTTTCACTGAAAGTTACCCAGCCTATCTTTCTGAACTTCTGACTGTCTACCGTCCATCCAGACAACTTCGCTCCATTTCTGACACCAGAACCTTCCGCATACCTTTCACAAAAACAAAGACCTTTGGACAACGAGCTTTTTCTTTCACGGGCCCGACAGAGTGGAACTCGTTACCGTATGATGTTCGTCACTCAGTATCAACATCTTCTTTCAAGCAAGCCTTAAAAACTCATCTCTTCAAATCTGCATATAATTAATCCCCCCCCCCCCTCACCGCCCCATCTGTGTGTGTGTGTGTGTGAGTGTGTGTGTGTGTGTGTGTGTGTGTGTGTGTGTGTGTGTGTGTGTGTGTGTGTGTGTGTGTGTGTGTGTGTGTGTGTGTGTGTGTGTGTGTGTGTGTATGTGTGTGTGCAATATCCCGCTGTACTTTTTTGTATTTGCAGTACATCTACTTGTATCATACATGTGTGCTAAAATCAGAGTTTGGTCATGTTTGGTTATTGGCAACTTTGGTTTATTTACTGAAATTCCTGTATGCATCTTTATTTTATTTTTATTTTTATATTTTTATATCTTGTCCATTGTATGTGTTTATACATTTTTTCTGCAGCTTTTTGTACGGCGCATTGTGCCCTAGATCTTGCTAAGGATCATGCGCCATAGAAATGTCCATTATTATTATTATTCTATCAATATTTATGATTGTTATGCAATAAAACGTCAGTTATTTCATAGTATTTTTCTTAATTATTATTTTCAAATGCGTTTGAATGTTACAGTCCAAACATATTTCTGTTTTTCCCACAGACAACCTCAAACCCAAACCTTTCAATTTATATCAGACCTGTTTTGATTTGAATTTTTTATATTTTAAAATGGTAATACTTTTTTTTGCTTGGAAACAGCACAGACTGTTGCTGCTGTAGAATAAATCCTGATTGCCGTACGCCTGCTGTGGTCTCCATTTTTGACTGTCTCCGCTGCCTCCACTCCATTACAAAAATAAAATTAGCTTATAGCGGTAACAGTTTGTGTTACCTGTGTTTTCTATAGACAAATGATCACATCATAGCATTACATGGTGGCGACGGAAACTTTATGAACTGAGAAACTGTGAATAACCCAACACAGACACGTTTTTTCCCCCCTCCGTCCCTCGGTTACAGACTGAGAAACACTATAATTATAGTACAAGTGTTTTTTAACTCAATTTGTGCCTGACTTGCCTACCACATCAGTGCGGCCTATTTTGCGGCCTATTTTGTTAGGTGATCATTGTTGTACTTGAGTTAAAGTGCAAAGTTAAAACAAAGAGCACAAAAGAGAGCCGAAATCATGCCGCCATATTAGCGGTCCTACAGAAATTTGTGCAAAATTGACCACGCACCCAGGATGGACTGGTTCATAGAGAACCATGCCGAGTGTTTTCAACTCTTCTCTCAAAGACTGCAGCTGTACTTCACGGCGAAGAAGATCCCAGAGGCTGAGCAGACTGTCCACTTTCTCCTCCAGGTGGGGGAAGAAGGAGCCAGGCGTTTCAACTCATTGGGCCCTGCCTGAAGAACAGCAGACACAAGCGACAAACCTAGGCTGGTTCAAAGAACAGCTTGAGCCTGCAAACAGTTTCAGGATTGCTCGACTGAAGCTGATGGCCAGAGACCCCATGAATCGCTGGACGACTTTGTCAACCGGTGCAAGCTGCAGGTGTTGAAATGCGCCTTCGCTCCAGCAGAGTCAAGCGAGCGCTTGCTGGAGCTGATCATCGCCAGCTGCAGAGATCTCGACTTCCAGAAGAACCTGCTCGCAAGGGCCCAGGCTTTTCTCTGGAAGATGCGCCGAGGTTGGGGAGGACATATGAAGCCACAGCGTTCCATATCCAACTCAGTGACATGAAGAGCCCAACCAGCGTCCATGCCATAAGTACAAACACATACACATGTAAGAACTGTGGTGGCACACATCTCCGAGAAAATGCCCTGCTTACAAGTCAAAATGCCACTCATGCGGGAAGGACAATCATTGGGCCAAGGTCTGTAGGTCCAAACCGACTACCTCAACAAAGGACATCCTCGAAGACCTACACTATGCCACCAAGGGATTGAGAAAACCAAGCTGAGAGCCAGAGAGTCAGTTTACTGGAACCAGATCAACCAAGAGATCGAAAAACTGGTCAAAAGCTGTCCCATTTTCCAGGAGCACCAGCCATCCCAGCAACAGGAAACCCTGAGACCGCATGAAGTTCCACAACGTCCGTGGGAAGTCCTTGGCACATATCTGTTCCACTTCCAAGGCGCAGAGTACATGCTGGTAGCAGACTACTACAGCAAGTACTTATTTTTTTTCGTAAACTCGGACAGAACACCAGCTGCAGCACGGTGATCCGAGCCTTGAAGCAGATAGTCGCTGAGCATGGGATTCCCTAGAAGATCATCAGCGATAATGGTCCACAGTTCTCCGCAGCAATCTTCAAACAGTTTGCAGAGCAATGGTCCTTCCACCACATTACCACATCCCCCCATTACCGTAAGTCCAATGGCTTCATCGAACGCCATGTCCAAACCGTCAAAGCGGCCTTGACCAAATCCCAACAGGCCAAGACTGACCCTGACCTAGCCCTGTTGTGTCTGTGCACAACGCCTATTTCATCCAACCTTCCAAGTCCCATGGAAATCCTGACTGGCAGAAAGGTCATGTCAAACATCCCCACAAAGCTGACCAGCCCACAGCCAGAGGAGCTACCACAGGAGCTACGACAGCGTCAGTTGACCCAGAAGATGTACCATGATCAACACACCAAAAACCTTCCACACCTTGCCTGTACGCTTGCAGGATCATCAGACTGGGGAGTGGAGGGAAGCAACAGTCCTGGAGAAGTGCGAAGAGCCGAGATCATACCTGCTAACGACACCCAACGGGCAGCAGCTGAGACGGAGCAGGGTCCACATCCGTGATGTCCCCAGGCCTGCAACCACTAACGCATCGCTCACCAGAGGACGACAGCAAGAAGCCCGCACCAGGACCCGAACAACCATCAGCAGAGCCAGCACAGCAACAATCAAAACAAGCAAATGCACCATACACCATACGATCCGGTTGGCCAAACAAACCACCTTGGGTCATGGACCTGTGATAGTGATGAAACAACTCTACAAGTTGACTCTACAAGTTGTAGAATAGCGAAAGAATAATGTGCCAGCATGCTTCTCACCTTTTAAATTAATACTTTAGATATATACCGCAAGTACCACAGTAAACCATACTAATATCCACAAGACCGACCACCACAACACACTCCACAGAAGACTGAAAGTGTCAAAATTCCTACGGACATCCATGTATAATGAATAGTAAGGCTACATAAGGGGGAGGGGGCTGGGGGGGGGGGGGGGGGAAGGGAAATATCGTAGAGAATATCCACAGAACTGATTCTGGCACTTTTATCTTCCATCAGCAATGGCCCGCCGGGGACAGTGAGCAGTGCAGCAGGACCAGTGAAATGATAACAGTGTACACCCTACAGCCTTCCCAAAACAGCTTCCCTGACTGTAATACACGTAGCTTCAGCGTATCTGATGCAGTGAATTTATATCGCACTATTGTCATGCAAGCTGTTTTCCTAAGCCTCTAGTTGCGTTCTGCCTATACTGCAGTGTGTACTCGTATTATTACATTTACTATGCTAGCGTATACTTCTTGTGTCCAGTCCCACTGTGTCGAACTAAATTGTACGCACTGTAGCAAGTCTTTGCTTCTTTCGAGAAGGGAGAGTATGACTTAAAATTTAGTTATGCTTAGTGCCCGGCCCTTAGTACACAACATGGGGGCGGGGATAGCTCAGTGGTTAGAGCGCCGGACTCGTGATTGAAAGGTCGCGGGTTCGAATCCCTGCTGGAACGGCGGGAGAATTTTCTTCTCCAGGGTCGACTTTCTGTGCTGACTCTTATTTCGGTATCCGTTCCACCCCCGTGTTACCACAGTAGCACGTAAAAAATCCCGGTCATTCTGCCAAAAGTGCAGGTGGCAGGTTACAGCTAAACACGCATACACCTTACGTATGTGGCTTTTATTGAACCGTGCTTCGGCATTGGTCACAACTTGTCCCTAATATGTCAAATGACATCTGAGGATATTAAGCATCAACTCATCATCATCATCACACACAACATAAAACACATAGGTGGAGGGCGATCTAAGCGCTTCATTCACCTCTGGGGACAAGCCCGTACGGTTGGGTGGAGGGTGTGGGGTGATTCAGCGCCGGTACAATAAGTTTTAAAAAAAAGAAAAAAGGAAGAAAGAAAAAAGACTGAAAACATAGTTACATTGTAAACAGTGTAAATGAGGGGGGGGGGGGGGGGGGGGTCAACCAGGGCAACCCCCTTCGATCCCGGGGGAGGGGGAAGGGGTCAACCAAGGCGTCCCGCACATTACAGGTATGCTGCCACCGGGCAGCTATAAATAAGTTCAGCAGCTATATAATCACCCTCTTCCCCCACCACCATACTCTCTTCCCCCATCTCCCGGTCCCTAATAAGGCTTGTGGTTTTTGTCGGCGTTAAGCACCATGTTTACTTACTTACACGGAGGAGGCTCCAGTTCTGCTGGTGCCGCAACGCCACCAGTGAGGCTTCGGACGTAAAGGTGGAGTCCCAAACTGGTTAAACTACTGGTGACTGGCAAGGTGGGCCGAACACTCTGTGAGATACCGCTCTTCCACATATACATACTTCTCCTCCACATCATATCTCTGAGTAAAGTCCGTCCATACTTCACCTGCAAAGCTGCAAGCAGCTGCTGTCTGTCTGATTTGTCAAAGCTTGACTACTGCAATAGCCTTCGGTCGGGACTGCCCCAAAAACAGATTTAATGTTTACAGGCGTGCAAAATGCTGCAAGAACTGTGCAAGAAATGGATTTTTCTTTTCTTTTTTCTTTTCTTTTTTATGTCACTACCATTCTTAGACAGCTTCATTGGCTTCCCATCCAGAAACGGATCTGCCACAAAATTATCTTAACAGTCAGTTCACGATAACCCCCCCCTCTACCTCTCTGACCTTCTCCATAAACACAACCCTTCTCGCCTTCTCAGATCAGCATCTAGATCTCTCCTTGATGTTCCCGGGCCCAGGGATTTCATGACAAGCGGTACGGCCAGCGAGCTTTCAGGTATGTCACTCCCTCCCTCTGAAATGTCCTCACACACACACACACACACACACACACACACACACACACACACACACACACACAAACGGCACGCACGCACACACACACACATACACACACACGCACGCCCGGGCGTACTAATATATATATAGAGAGAGAGAGAGAGAGAGAGAGAGAGAGAGAGAGAGAGAGAGAAAGAGAGAGAGAGAGAGAGAGAGAGAGAGAGAGAGAGAGAGAGAGAGAGAGAGAGGCAATTGTTGAAAGCATGTGATTATATATATATATGAGACAGACGGAATGTGACATTTCTCAAACGGGCACAGAATATATATAAGAAACAACTGGAATGTGACATTTCTCAACCGGGCACAGAACTTTACCTGGAATGACTACTGACCAGTCTGTTTGATGTTGCACACTGATTGAATTTAACTGCATTTTTCCAACAAAACTGTTATCAATAGTTAGTGTGGTCATTTCAGACTGACTCAATGTTACACATGATTCAAGACATAGACAGATCCACGCTTCAGACGTCATTTTTCAAACAGCTACAGTGAGATTACGCAGACACCCCGGAGCACAGTCCAAAGCAATTTACATAAATTATTATATTGAAACACACACACACACACACACACACACACACACACACACACACACACACACACACACACACACTCGCACGCACGCACGCACGCACGCACGCACCACCCTAAACACACTGTAGCATAAACTAACTGGGTATTAATATCAGTTGTGGCGGAACCACTGCGCAAAACAAAACAAAAATGAAGCTTTTTAATTTGGCTTTAAAAGATGACAGAGTTGAGCAGTTCGAGGATGTTTTGCCAAAAGGTCATGACGATTTGTTTTGATTAAATTTATTTTTTAATGTTTTAATGTTTAAAACAGTCTTACGTCTAGTTAAGCAAGTAGTTCCTTACTATTTAGCATTTAAAGGACCTCTCCTTCACAAGCTAAATTTCTCGTGTGCTGTCACATGCTTGGCGAACAACAACAACAACAAAAGATGTGTATGAATTTTTCTTATTTTAGTCATGACTTGTTTGTTGCATTATGTTGTCATCTTCCGGCTAATTTTACCAAAATAATGAGTTAATGAACTATACTAACATGAAAGAAGAAGGAGAAGAAGAAAAGTTATTAACCATGGTAATCGTGAAATGTTTGTTGGAGATTTTCTTGTGGGTAAAATCCAATAGACCACACATTTTCTCGCGGACTGACTTAAAAAAGAAAAAAAGAAGAAGAAATTCTAGAACACTGCAACATGTCATCAAAAGTTCAATCCACAGGGATAAAAACAGTCGTTGACAAAAATGATTGCAATCCACATGCCAGGATTTCTTCCATGACCTCTACGCAACAGTGAGAACTTCTGGTGTTCTATCCGTGACGTCAAAATTAAGCGCGGGAAAAGCGCACAACGGGGCAATCAGCGGATGAAACTATAGTCAGTTATGGTGTTAAAAAAATTAAATTAAACGGCACCTTTAATCACAAAACGTTTACTGCTGATCATGTTCGTTAACCTGCTCCAAGCACACGAGAAGTTTAGCCTGAAAGATGGTTCCTAAGAACATGATATGCAGTAAGTTTTGCGATTAAACGTGCCGTTGATTTCATATCGATTTTATAAGGTGATCTTTTGACACTAACACTTGCTTCACGAGCTCATTCCGGGTTACGCGCTCTTTTCTCGCCCTTCATTTTTATGCCACCAAAATGTCTTTGATGCCACGGATAAAACACCAGGAAGCTCTCAGTTTTGCGTGAAGTTCACAGAAGAATTGTATGTAGATTGCAATCATTTTTGTCACCGACTGTTTTTATCTATGTGGAGGGAAATTCTGATGACGTAGAAAAAAGAAGAAAAAAAAAATCAGGAGAAAAAGTGTGGTCTATTCGGTTTTACCAACTCATGATTGGCATAAAAAATAAAAAATAAATAAAAAAAGGGTAAAATTCGCCGGCAGATGAAAAAAGGTAAATTAGAAGAAAAAGAAAATAAAGCAACATACAAATCATCAATAAAATAACAATTTATAAAAAAAATCGCTTATCGCCATATCTGAGTAGGCTAGCTCATTTAAGGCAGTCTAAAGGTTATTTAATGAACTATACTAACATGAAAGAAGAAGAAGTTATTAACCATGGTAATCGTCGAATATTTGTTGTAGCTTAATAAATATGTTTTTCTTGTTCAGACCAGTTCAAGACGGTATCCATGCGCTCAGAAAAACCCAAGTTTCTCAGAGTTTTTCCCAACGTTGGCCTTGAAACAGTTCCAATGTTCATTTGACTGACGGTGTTCCTCCCTCGTCCTTTCAAAGAAGATCGTCTAGCGCTTCCTCTTTCCACGCCTCGCTCCTCCAGGCGATCGATGTCTTTGGCTTTGTGCCCGTAGGTAATGTCTCAAGTTTCTCAACACTTCAGATCTTCCGAGACGCAAGCCACTTGTGATTGTTGCTTTGCCCACCAGTGTATCTGCTCAGTTATTTCGATTCACTCCGGCATGTCCAGGGCACTCACAGGAGTTTTCGAAGGTGGATGTCGACCATTGACACATCCTGGGTCTGGGCTTCCGATTCCACTTTTCACTTTTTGTAGCAAGCTCATTGAATCTGTGAAGATGATAGCATGTGTGGTCCGACTGTCACCTCTTGAAGCAATCTAGTGGGTGATTGTTTCTACCTCCATTGTTAAGCAGGAGGTCTCACCTTACTTGACAGTGAAGCCCCACCCTGGCTGGTCTTTGGTGACTGAACCATCAGTATACCCCCCCCCCCCCCCCCCCCCACCATATATATATACAGAGGGGGGAGGAGGCAAGAGAGACGAGCTAAAACTAGAAAAGAACAAGTTGAGATCACAGAAGAAAGGAAAAACAGCATCAAGCAAGCCACATCCATTCACTTTAATCCGCAATTATTGTCAGCCAGAACGTGCTGCCCATTTTTGTTACCAGTGGAGGAATTCCTTCGCAGTCCAGCATAACTTTAGCTAGATCCGCACATGCATGTGACTACAAGTCAAATCACACTTCGGAGTCTAAAGCGGGTTCAAAGCATGTGTGCGTATCCCTGAGGAAGCCATCGTAAGCCGCCTTGTCATGTCTGCTAGTCAAGGGCTGCAGACCAGGGTCGTCCATGTAGAAGTCGTTCTCTCCTTCACTGTCGTCCTCATCTGATGGAAAGTCTTGGGCTCCGCGCACTTTCTGCCATACATGTGCGGAAATGTTCAACGGATTAGATTTAATGAAGCACGATCAGCTCAAAGACTGTCACTGCTGAATTTCAGCACAAAAACAAAACAAAGATGATGATAATGATAATCATGACGGTCGGTTGTAACAGTGACTTTTCATATTCTTATCATGCTTATGCAGTAGTGAGTAACTTTGTGTTTTACGCACGGTCAACCATTACGGTTACATCAGGGCGAAACACATTCTGTCATCGTACAGCAAATGTTACAAATGTGTACACGCTAAACACACACACACACACACACACACACACACACACACACACACACACACACACACACACACACACACACACACACACACACACAATTATATACATAAAGCGACTTAAAAGGTGATTAAGACACAGACATATCCAAAAGGTTCTGAAAATTTAAATCCTTCCAAAAATATTTATTGCTTTCAGATAGTTAAAAATCTTTTCCACTCAGATTTCTTCAAATAAAACACGTAGTGACTGAGCTGTATAATGGCTCACTTGTTTCAAGGAAATCTGAACAAGTAAGGAAAATGTGTTTTACAGTTAAAAGTTCATCACATCCGATGCACATCGGCGGTTCCTCACCCTTCAATAAAAAGGAATGAGTAACGAAAGAATGGCCAATGTACAATCGAGCCAACACAGTTTTTTCTTTTCTGTTTGTCCGAGGACAAACAATGCACTGTCTTAAATCTCGAAATATTTTATGTAACTTATTTTCCGGGAACTCATCCCACTCCAACTGCAACAGGTCTAATATATGTTTGTTTGTACGGGGGATGGGGATGCATCCGTCATCCAGTTTAGAACGAACTAACGCACGGTACAGGTGTAGCAGGACGATACCTTCGGCTCCCCAATCAGTATGTCCCACTACTTGCAGAATATCCAGAGCCTTCTAATAATAATAATACTGTATATTTATCATGCGCTAATCAACGCCCTGAGCGCTCACATGATACATATTAACCTAAATATGATATTCTACACACATGTAGAGCATAGTCCTACCAAAACAATTTACATAAAGTATTATACAAAACAACAACAACAACAACAACAACCACCAACCACACACACGCACAAAACACACACACACACACACACACACACACACACACACACACACACACACACACACACACACACACGCGCGCGCGCGCGCGCGCGCACGTGCGCAGAAACTGGGTATTGGTATTAGTTAGGATGGAAATACTGGGAGAAGAGGAAGGGTTTCAATTTGTCTTTAAAAGATGACAGGGTTGAGCAGTGTCTAAGATCTTGTGGGAGTGAATTCCAGATGGGGGGTCCAAAGCAAGAGAAGGTGCGTTTGTATTGTTGGATTTCCAGCATGCGGGTGTCAGAAGAGCGTAGTGTACGAGACGGAGTCTAGACATGCAGCAGTTCAGAGAGGTAAGCAGGACCAGAACCACTTATAGCACTGAAACATTTACAAGCGATTTTATACTTAATACGTTCTGAAATGGGAAGCCAGTACAGTTTTTCCAGGAGAGGTGTTGAGTGGTGGTGACGGGGTGCCAAGAGAATAAGTCTTGCAGCAAAGTTCTGAATTTTCTGGAGAGGCTGGATGACTGAATTAGGTGTACCCATGAGGAGACAGTAGCAGTAGTCAAGCCACGAGAAGATATAGGAAATAACAAGTCTTGGTTGCGTCTTCAGTGAGAAATCTGCGGATTGAACTAATGCGTTTAAGCTCGAAATAAGCAATTTTGCAGATTTTTATGACGTACTTCTTCATGGACAGTTCTGAGTCAAGAATGAATCGAAGGTTCCTGGCAGAATCAGAGAAGGGGATGCTGTGAGAGCCAAGAGTAATCGAATCAGGGAGGGAAACAGTAGAAGGTTTCATGGAAGACGAAAAGGGAAAGAGAAGAGCTTCTGTTTTGTCGTGGTTCAGTTTGAGCTGATTTTCCGTCATCCATGTTTTTATGTCGTCTGACACAGACGACGTTTGGTGAGGTTGGTCACTTCATTGAGAGGAGCGGATTTCTGGAGCTGTGGGTCATCTGCGAAAAGCTGATGGTTTACAGAGTGGTTATTTATGATATCGGACAGAGGCGTAGTGTACAAGACGAAGGGAATGGGCCCCAGTACTAAGCCCTGAGGCACACCGTACATGAGCTGTGATGGTGACGAAGACGAGTTATTGACTGAAGTGGACTGATATCTTTCTGAGAGGTATGAGTGAAACCACTGGAGTGCAGTAGACTGAATGCCAAAAACAGAGTTCAGGCGGGAGAGAATTTGGTGGTCAATAGTGTCAAAAGCAGCAGAAAGATCCATCAAAAGAAGAACAGAAATGTTGTCACTGTTCAGAGCGGAGAGAATATCGTTTACAATACGTAACAAAACGGTCTCAGTTCTGTGTCCTGTTCGATAGGCTGACTGAAAGGGATTGCTAAGGTTGTTTTCTTGGAAATGGGAGAGAGGTTTGTGGAGAACGACTTTTTCAAGGATTTTGGACAGAAATGGAAGGTTAGAAATGGGATGGTAGTTTTTCAAAAGATTTTTGTCAAGTGATGGTTTTTTCAACAGAGGTTTGACGACGGCTATCTTCAGATCACGTGGTACAATGCCAGTGGTAAGAGATGTGTTGATGATGTTCGTGATGGTCAGCAAGAGGATGTCAAGGTTTTCATAAAGAAGCGTGGTGGGGATGGGATCAGGTTCACAAGACTTGGCAGATGCACTGTTGATTATTTTTAAGACAAATTCAGTCATCAGTGATAGGCTCAAAAGTTAGCAAGGGATTTCCAACGAAAGAGGTATCAGGGCAAGCAGTTGGGTTTTGGAGGAGGAAAATTGTTTCTGATGGTGCGGATTTTCTCAGTGAAGTAATCAGAAAAGACATTCGGAAGGTCGTCAGAGTCAAATGTTGAAGGAAGAGGTGAAGATCTGCTTTAGCCGAGGATGGTGTTGAAGTTTTGAAAGAGCTGTTTACAGGTTGTGCTAGACTGAATCTTAGCAGAGTAGTAGGCTTGTTTGGCTTTATCTACAAGGTTTGTTACTTTTTGTTTAATGGAGTCGTGTATCTGTTTGTGGACAGTGAGCTTAGATTTGAGCCATCGTCTCTCCGCCTGCCGACGCTCCCGTTTCAGCTCACAGAACTGCCCCGCAATACTGTCGAACCAGGGCGTCTGCTTCCTTGTACGGATTGTGCAACGGCAGAGAGGGGCGTGCTTGTCAAGGATAGAATAGAGGTGGTTATTGTAGTCACTGATAGAACTGACTTGTGAGACAGCGTGAGAGAGATCTTGTTTAAAGGCGCCGGTATCAATCTTTTTGAGGCATCGGTACGAAAGTTTCAGATTTTTGTACGGGTACAGATACATCAAGTTTGCACAAGATGGCTGTGAGGCCAGATGTTAGTCCATGGTGTAGCTTTGTAGAAATGAGGATGTTATCACTTTGCTTGGAAAACACTAAGTCGAGCAGATAATAGTAATAATAATAATAATAACTCTTATATAGCGCTATGCCCCGTAAAAATTTACAAGCTCGCGGCGCTGTACATTATCAACATCAAAATCCGCTTGACAATAAACACCACCAACAACAAAAGTACAAGTACTATAAATGCATACATCAATATCAAAATGACAAAAAAGCCAGGATGAGAGAGAGAGAGAGAGAGAGAGAGAGAGAGAGAGAGAGAGAGAGAGAGAGAGAGAGAGAGAGAGAGAGAGAGAGAGAAAAAAAGAAAAAAAAAGGGGGGGGGGGGGGGCGGGGGGAAGAAGAAGCAAAGTACCGTAAATGCGTACATCGATATTAAAACATTTCACACACACTGAAATAATCACAAGCCTATTAAATAATGCATATATTGATATCAACATGACAATCGGAAAAGCACAAGTACAGTCATGACAATCAGAAAAGCACAAAAATAATACTGTAAATACATACGTCAACACTAAAAAGCATTTCACACACAGCCACCTACTATATGATTACACACAGACACCTGCACACTCACGCTCACTTCCTCACAAGCACACGCGCGCGCGCGCGCGCGCGCGCACACACACACACACACACACACACACACACACACACACACACACACACACACACACACACACATATCTACACTGTGACACATACCACACTAACACACAACACACGCACACACACACACACTCACACAGTAAGACACCACACACACACACACACACACGCCCAGCAGATGAAAAAGTGGCGGCAGCAGTAGGCTCTCCTGTTAGTCCCGTGCTTTGCAGCACCCCCCCCCCCCCCCCCCCCCCTCCACCAACCCATGCCTACGGTGACAATTTGAGAGGCTCAGGTGAAGGCATTGCGGAAGAGGTGCGTTTTGAGGCTGGATTTAAAAGATATGAGTGATGGAGATAGTCGGGTTTGTATCGGACAGAGTTCCACACACAAGGCGCCTTGGTTCTGAGTAGGTTCAGAAACGGACTGGGTTAGGTTAACCATGTCTATGATATCGTGTAGTTTTGTTTTCTACGTTTTCAAAATGAAAGTTAAAGTCGCCCGTAAGGAGTGTTTTGCCAGACAGACTGTCGGAGTGTTCAAGGAAGTCGGAAAACTGATCGAAAAACATGGAGTCAGAGAATTTGTTGTTTTTGCTGGGTGGAGGGCGGTAGATACAGAACAAGTTGGTTAGTTGCTTGTTGTATGTTAGTCAGCTGAGCGGTTTCAAAGCAGGTGTACTGAACGGGAAAGGACGACGTGGTAGCGACATGCGGCTTAAGAGAGTCCCTTATGACGAAGGCGATGCCCCCGCCTTTTGCGCCTGAGCGGGGAAAGGAGAGCACCGAGTACCCAGGCGGAGCCAGGTCGGCGATCTTGGCCTCGTCACCGGCAGGGCGCAGCCAGGTCTCCGTCAGCAGCATGATGTCGATGTTGTTGTCCTGAATGAAGGTGCATATGTCGGACCTCCTCCTGGAAGTGCCGACGGATCTTGCTTTGAAGAGGCAGACAAGGAGTGTGTTTTCTGCTGAAGAACCAAGGGGAATGTGAAGCAGCTGTCTGTGAGAGAGAGCGGAACGCTGAGCGAGGAGGCTGAGAGGTCGTCACGGTGGAGAGGAAGGTGGTACGGAAGTGGTGTGTTGACACTCGTCAGAGTGAGGGCGGAGAGCTGAACTGAAACGGTAAAAGTCTAGCTCGACAGGCTGACGACAGGGGGTTGGACAGCTGGAAGAATCGGATGGAAGTCGATCACGAAAATCGACGATCACTTTTATCTTCGTCCGTTCATTCTTCCCTCCTCTTCTCGATCGGCGTGGCTTTCTGGGCACGTTTCTCGCAATACCGAGATGTGATAGACGAGCGATCAGGGGGGAGGTGCTGCAGCGGTTTCCAGAGACAGAAGGACATGTCGAGTGTAGCTGGGGACAGGTGCGGCACAGGTGGCAAACACTTTCTTCTCTGTATTGTGTAGCTCACGGTTGTTACGACGCACGGCTGCACTAAACACGCTGTCACTGAACACAGGCTCAACATGACCAGCTGGCGTCAAGCAGTGTAAAACAGATAGTAGAGTCAAGACTTGCAGAAACAGAACAAGACCAACTGTCCTCACTTCCAGTGGAAGTGACACACAAAACTGGTACCACTATAACGGCCACATCACAAGCAACAATGCTATCACGTCAACTAATCGAACCAGGAGACTAATCAAGCGAAATTTGCAATAATGAGTAGAGCAGATGCAACGACGCCTGTGAGGGCGTGTGAACACTACTCAGACTTGAGACAGAAGTTTTAAGGTATTGTACATGATTTTTAAAAGTGAGTTTAGTGTCAAAAATGAGGCCAAGGAAATTCACTTCTTTAACTACTTTTATGGGTGTTTTTCACACAAGGATGTTAGGGTCTTGGAAAAACAACAACAACGTACTATTGGTGAAAGCGGATGCAGTCCGTATATGAGGTGAAAAACGTAAAGCCGTTCTCGGACACCCATACTTGAACGCTGTTAACGGACAGCTGCATAGCCGTCTCCACTCTGTTTAACGTCTTTCCGCGCACGCACAAAGCAAAGTCATCCACGAACAAAGGAGCAATCTGTACCCTTCACAGCTTTAACGATGTTGTTAATCTTGATGCTGAATAGGGCCGGAAACAGGATGCTACCTTGCGGGACCCCCATCTCCTGCTCGTGCAGCTCAGACAGAGTGGAACCCACTCTAACCCTGAAAGAACGTTCAGACATGAAGTTCTGAGTCCACCTAGGGAGATGGCCCCTGAAACCAAGATCACAGAGGTCCGCCAGAATGCCATGCTTCCACATTCTATCGTAGGTCAAGATCAAAGAAAATGATTAAAACCTTGCTTTCTTTTCTTTTTTTAAACAAGGGCGTTTCTAATAAAGGTTTCAAAACGAACGAGGTGATGTAACGTACTGTGGTTCTTCGTGAAGCCGCACTGCCTCTCGGAACGAAGACCCTGCGACTCAAGAGACCACATGAGGCGAGCGTTGATCATCTTCTCCATCGTTTTACACAAACAGCTGGTTAACGCTATAGGTCTGAAGTTGCAGGGGTCCGAGTGGTCCTTACCGGGTTTAGGAATTCCCAGACGTGGTTACATACTTTTAAGAGAACATATAAAGCAGAATTTGGAAGGTGGGTTAAAAGTTGATAGTAGACCTGGTCCAAACCAGTGGCCGAGTCGTTGGCTCTCTGCAACGACTGCTTCGACTTAGTCACTGAAAAAGGCAGGATATATTCATCTTCGTCTTTAGAAGATATATCCAGGCGTCTTTTTTCTGTTAGCAGTTTAATCCTTTGAAATTCGGAAGAATAGTTATCTGCTGAAGAATTTTTAGAAAGATTTATAGCTAGTGCTTCTGCCACTTGTTTTTTGTTGGTAATGAGATTACTGTTGTACTTTTAAATGGTCAAATGAATTAGAACCACCCCTACCTTTAATTCTTCTAATGGCTTTCCAGACTGTTTGTGTTCGGGTCTTAGAAATTAATTTAGGACACAAGTTTCTCCACGAATTCTTCTTTTGTTGTTTTACATCCGTCATGGCGAGCTTTGGCTCTTAAAAGTTAAAAAAAATTGAGCATTGTTCAGCGTAGGGTTTGAAAAAAACCTTCCGCTGTGCTTTCTTTCTTTCCTTAATTGCTTTCTTGCTATTATCATAAACCATGGAAGTTTGGGATTTTTTTTTTTTTTTCGAGAAGCGTGTCTTCCGTACAGGTTTTCCTACTGCTTGAATAAGAAGATCTGTACACTGACGGTGGGATCTTTGGCAGATATGACCGCCTCCTCCGTCAGTTTAGAAGAACACTGAGATTGGAAGGACAGCCAGTCCGCCTTTTAAAAATTCCACCTGTTAGGGGCGGCGTCCTCTTCGACAGTATTGCTGGTTAGGATTACAGTGGTCACTTACGCACAGGTCCTCATGTATCTTCCACTCATAGTCAAGGACCAGAGATGAACCATAAATGGAGAGATCTAGTACGGAGGTGGAATCGGTGGCGGGATGAATATAGCCATCATTTAGATTACATAAATCCATTTATGAAAAGAGGTCCTCCAACATTTGTCCTCTGGCGTTATAGGACTCATTATCCCAAACCGGGGAATGACCGTTTACGTCGCCCAAAAGAACGAACGGAGATGGTAGTTGTTCGATTAGGTTAATCAGATCCGTCTTGGCAACATGATCTGACGGAGGAAAATAAATACTACACCTTGTCTAGTGTTACCCTCACAGCCACTGCCTGTAAAGGGGTGTTCAAGTGAACCTCACTAAATAGATAGGAATTATTAAAGGATAAGTCCAAGGTTAGGGGTGATTTTTGACACGATTTCCGTTAAAGCTCGCCGAGAACGATGATGTAGGTGAAACTGTGATCTGAGGGTTATAAATGCACGAAAAAAAGCATTTTCTGTCGTACCGAAAGCGTCGCCATGACGCCCAAATCACGTGACCATATGGGGAGTCGCTGCAAAATGGCCATCTCGAGCTCCGAAGACGAAACTGATACTTTGCCCGAGAGACCCACAAGGATACAGCCGTATCAGTTTGAGCCTGTCAGGCAGGATTTTGAAAGAGTACCGGAACATTGTGTCAACTTCGAAGCAAACCCCATGCGGTATTCCATGGGGTTTGCGAAATTGCACTCACTGAAGTGCTCGCTACACAGATGGGCGTGATGCAGCGAGCAAGAAAGTCAGCTCGTTTGAATTGTATAAACTTAATCCACTTTCGCCTCACTGCGGGTCGATTGCGCGGGAGCTCGTGCATTGTTATACCTGGGGTCGTCTGCGAATTGTTACAGTTCGCGGCAACACAGTAGGCCGGCATAGTTAACTTTTTTATCGACCACACGCATACACAGTTTACTGAAGAATCTAAGATGGTAACCGCACTGACTCCCCAGACTGACGTCACTTCCGGGGAAGCCTACAGAAAACAAAATCGATTAAAAACCAAATTAAACAATTTTATTATTTTCTATTTCATTAAATCTGAAACTAGTGACTCATTTGTCAATCATTTCGATGGTCATTTTGCATACTTAAAACCTTGGACTTTTACTTTAATGAACAAAACTACTCCCCCGCTCTGTCGTTCAGGGAATTTTTGGTTAAGATACTAAAACCGGGAAATAGTGATGAGTTGGAATTGGTTAAAAGCGTTTCCTGCAATCCAAACACAGTTGGCCTATACTGTCTCGAAAACAGAGCAAGCACCTCGAAGTTAGCTTGGAAACCTCTCATGTTTCACTGCTCCATTGCTTCAGTTAGAGAGAATGGATGGCAAATGCATCTGGTCATCGGACAGAGGAGATTGCTGGTTAGAATTAAGTAGATTCCGTCTGTCCTTCTGTCTGTCCGAAGCTATCGGCTTGAGTGGAGCCTGGGTCCTGCCGGAGGAGCGGAGCGCCTGGGTTGTACAAACCCCTCGACGTCCACCAGGACCCCCTCCACCTTCACCCCAGTCGGTGAGCCCCTCGATGATGACGAGTCATCTTTCGAGGGCGCGGTTTTGGAGGGACCTGCTGAACCCCCAGGGACTGCTTTGGAGGGATCGGCTGAACCCGTATCCGACTCTTAACATTTCGCGGACTCGCACGGAACCCGGGCGTCGGCCGATGCCGGCCTCGACTTCCCGGAGGAAGCCGGAATGCCGGCCAGTACCGATCCGGGTCCGCCAGAAGTATGCACAGAGGACAGAATTTTCCTGAGTGGGCGGTCCGAAACCCCCCAAGTCAATGACATTTAACACTCCACAGATTTCATTTCATTCCTGGTGGAGGCAGCAGTGACTGACCACAGTCGGCATCTTGGCTTCTACTGTCTGGCTTCCGGAAAGGAGATGCGTTTTTCAACGCGGACACGCTGAATTTTTTCTCCTTCTGCCAGACCGGGCAATGTTGACCCGATGAGGCATGGGGACCATTTCAATTAGAGCACAGCTTGGGTCCCTCACACTGACCTTCATGCTTTTATCTTTTCCGCACCAGTGACACTTCGCAGCAACTTTGCAACGTCGGCTCGTGTGGCCAAACTTGTTGCAGTTGAAGCAACGCATCGGGTTCGGAGCAAACAAGGCCACCTTCACCGTAATCTCTTTGGGCATTTCTGGCGTGTTGAAAGTTAGAAACAGGGCGTTGGTGGGGACCTTCTCAGCATTCCTCTTCACTGTCACTTTGTGGACCTCAAGAACACCCTGTTCCTGCAGTCCTTCTTTATTTCCGCTTCCGTCATGCCGGATTTCTCACGGCAGTGGATGCCGCCACGTGACGCATTCAGCGCCTTGTGAATGGAAACACGCACGGGTCGATCAACAAACCGAGTGGTCTTGAGGAGACCCATCGCCTGCGGTTTCCTAGCGCATTCCATCAGGAAAGAGCCATCCCTCAACCGTTTGATACCTGAAATCCCTTCTGGATCGCGAAATGTGACAGTTTGCTCGACGACTCCGGTTCGTACTTGTGTTGCAGAAGCGTTCGTTATCAGAGGCTGTGCGTTTGTGTTTGTTTCTTGATGCCATGTTATGTTTACTAATGAGTCATTACAGTTTGTTCCCACCCTCCACCGAGTCCAACAAGGTGATGCAAACAAACGGAACTCCAGCAAGTGCGCACCAGTAATCAAAGCGTAATATACTCAGGTGATTAAAAAAAGAAGAAGTTTAATTCTATCCCCTGACTGACCCTAAGCCGCTGCCTTCTAATCGAAATTAGGGCAAAGCACAACCAGGTGACTGATTGGGTCGGGCCAACCCCACCACCCGTTTAGGGGAAGTCCGGGCCGAAGAAGCGTGTTGGACCCCACGGGGGACCTCAGCCCTCATGATCCCATCCTCCCCCGACACGGGATGCAGCGCGCGGCAAACACGTTGGGTCTGAAGGCGACCGCAGAGAGCGAGAAGTACTATATAAAGAAGCGCTGTGATGCAGACAAATACCATGTAACACAGGGTTCCAGTAATACAGAGTAATACAGAAAAACAGCTGTAATTTTTGTCAGTGGAAAAAAACTATATTTCACTATTGGGACTTTTGGGCCAATTTTGTGAAGCATTTGAAGGGAAAGTGTAACAAATGTGTTCAAGTGGTTGTTAGTCCCACTCTCACCCTGTTCAGCCATAGCGAAACAGTCAAGACAGAGATGGGAGATGGGTTTTGATTTCTTTTTATTGCAGGCCAGATTCTTCGTGTGCAGAATAAACAAAACAAAACCACTTCTACAATATTTTTTTGAAAGACTTAAAGCAAATATATAAGACTGATGAATATGTACATCGAGTAAAAGTGACATTTTTGTAGAAAGTGGTTACCGTATCACGCATTGGTTGAATAAGCAATTTAAAGAACATGTGTATGTTCTGTGCTGCATCTTCATTGAAATGTGACAGAATATCGTGATGACAGACCAGATCTATACTTAACATATTTGACACGAGGCAATAATTATATTGTGTATTCCAGTGTAAGGTTAATTACTGCCGCTAATGTTTAAATAACATACGTGTTGTATTGATGGTGTTTATTTCCCAAGTGGCACTGTACTATATAAATGTAAATATTAAATCTGAATAAAAACATGTTTAAAAAATAAAAAATAAAAATAAAAAGAGTTGGAGCATAAGATCGAAGAAGATCAGTAGACGAAGCACCACGTAAACTAAAAAGAAACCGCTGGAATTGTTAACTCTTTCAACACCAAATACGAAAATGTGAGAAAAACAACAACAAAACTTACATATTTCCACATATGAGCACAGCCTAGTACTTTCGCAAGGAAGTGAGGTAAGCAGCGACAGCAGTTCTCTCCCACGTTGTACACCAGTCGAGGAGCTAGCGTATCGCGTCTCCAGCCTTACACAAGAAAATATATGCAAACGTAATATGCAAACTTGCGTCCATGTGTCAAGGAAACAAACAAAATACAAAACTAACACAAAAGCCACATCAACATTATACGCAAAATCTGCTGGCACCCAATGCACATCTGGTTTTACTGCGCGCACTGGCGCCAAGAGAACAATTCGGCCTCTAACGAAATTTTGAGTGATCACAAACGCAGGTGCTGGTGAACCAGAGGCATATACAGTCATCACTAACGGTCTGGTAATGGTTCGCATTTTAATTGCTGACCAATGAAAACATTCCAATAGCATCAGGATGCTGTTTCCATGCCACAAGTCCTACTTTGTCTTTCCAACGCTAGGCCTACATGTTCTGGAATACCCTCTGTACTAACTTTAAGGAAAGAGGTTTCAGAATCAGGCGAAAGGTGACACTATGTTTGGTTCTGAGGAATAGTAAAAGCAGAGCAGAACATAATTATTCCATTTTCAGTTTGTAAGTAGAGCTACGTATCAGTACAGTCAACCATACGGGTAATTCATAATCACATCAATATTATTTACCGGTATTCCGGAAGCAGCGAGCTATTCACGAAAGCCAAGGTTGAGTTACTCAGATCACATATATACGTATGTGGCTTTGCATAAAGTGACATGGTGTACACAGAATGCGCCGAGATGGCAGCAGTTTCATGTGGTACAGCGGGGGCGGGGATAGCTCAGTGGTTAGAGCGCCAGACTCGTGATTGAAAGGTCGCGGGTTCGAATCCCTGCTGGAGCGTCGGGAGAATTTTCTTCTCCAGAGTCGACTTTCTGTGCTGATTCTTATTTCGGTATCCGTTCCACCCCCGTGTTACCGCAGTAGCACGTAAAAGATCCCGGTCATTCTGCCAAAAGTGCAGGTGGCAGGTTACAGCTAAACACGCATACACCTTACGTATGTGGTTTTGCATGAAGTGACATGGTGCATGGTTGTATGGTGTACACAGGACTTGCGCCGAGACGGCTGCAGTTTCAAGTGGCACCAGCCATAAGAGCGCTGTAAGTACACCACTTCGGTGGATATTCAAAAAAACAAATGCGCTATAAAGCTAGTCACTCATGTAGAACCACATCCGAGCGCAGCGAGTCTGCTCAAGAGAGCGGAGAATAGCGCTATATAAGCGATCATCAATCAATCAATGTTAG
Source organism: Alviniconcha strummeri (assembly GCA_963584105.1). Taxonomy (NCBI): domain Eukaryota; kingdom Metazoa; phylum Mollusca; class Gastropoda; family Provannidae; genus Alviniconcha; species Alviniconcha strummeri. The sequence goes on from OY757551.1 coordinate 14,665,861, forward strand.
TGCTGTAAGTACACCATTTGAGTGGATATTCAAAAGCGCTCTATAAAAAGCTAGTAACTCAAGTAGAATCACACGCAAGCGCAGTGAGTTTGCTCGAGAGCGGATAATAGCGCTATACAAAAGCGATTAACAACAACATATATATTTACACGCGCGTGCACAGACACGCGCCAATACACACGGCAATCTTTTTCTTTATCTCCCCCCCCCCCCCCCCCCCCCACTTTTCTTTCTTTCTTCTTTTTCATTAAAAAAAAAAAAAAATCAGATCGAGTAAGTAAGTTGGCGTTTTACGCCTAGTTAACCATTACGGTTATATCAGAGCCTTTCAGCTCGAAGTGTAAATAAAAACAACCAAGTAATCATTGTTGAGGCGTTATATTTAGATCTGGAAGACCGTAGACAGAGTAAATCACAGAGAGAGAGAGAGAGAGAGAGAGAGAGAGAGAGAGAGAGAGAGAGAGAGAGAGAGAGAGAGAGAGAGAGAGAGAGAGAGAGAGAGAGAGAGAGAGAACGCTGAACGTTTTATTGTTTAGGCCTTGGCCGATTTTAACGGAGTTTGCACATAATTATCAGAGTCTAGAAGGTGAATTCTACTTGTGTACAAACATGACATGCATACAAAAAGCATATGTATACATGTACATAAGGTAATGAGCTGTAGGGCTTATTTAAGCATTTCAAATGGTAAACGCTTTCATGATATAAATAGCAAGATGTAACAAAAGAACCTTACTTGTAGCAAGCAGGAACGCTAACGTGAAGCTGGTAGGGCTAGAGAAGTATTTCTTAAGCCCGTTCTTAACTGGGCGAATGTTTGTTCGCCGAACATACTTCGGACACTTCGACGAACTGTGATTCGTTTCTTAATTGAACTTTTAGTTCGCCGAATATGGTTCGGACAGTCCAAACTTTACTTCATTCTCAACTGGCTTGAAATGAGATGCAAGCTTCGGCCCGAACTTGCGGCAGACGCGCAGCAGACAGCATGATCGAAAATGTAGGCTAAAGTCAGGTCAAGTCAAGTCAATATACTTTAATCATCCCTCACAGGGTAATTCAACTAACTACAATCTCATTCTGGGTCCCCGAGACAAGGCTGCGCCTCCCACAAGTCAACAAATAAACAAATTCCCGCCGAAGCGAGTGAAGAACCTAGCGACACTGTCATCCATTTTTTTTTCTTCTTCCACAGGAGAGCTCTGCTCTCAGCCAATCAGAGGCAATGATCGTCCAATAGGGCGAATGTTCCCAGAACATGTTGAGCGAAGGTTTTTGGACCCCGAATATAGATTGGACGAATACTTCCAACTAGGTTCGCGAAGAAAAGTTGGCCCAATTAAGAACCAGCTGGCTTCGCCGAATACTTCCAACTAGGTTCGCGAAGAAACATTCGCACAATTAAGAACGGGCTTTAGGTATGTACTGTTCTCTAATTTCTGCATATTTCGGACAGACGAGAATGGAGTGGACTTCAGTTTCTACGTCACTTTTACAAAAAGGTCAACAGGTGTAACATCTTTACGATAGCGTAGTTTGTGTGTCCTTAGTGGCGACACACCGAGTCAAGAAGTTTCTCGCTTTAATGTGTTTTTGTTCATTCAGGTACAGTGCCAGGGATAAGGACGACTTGAAAGTACTGTAGACGGCAAAACGTTTTTTGGTTCTGAAACTGTTGTCCCATTCTTGTTTGTATAGCAATTCCTTAAATTCCTTTAAAAATGCCTTTCCGTCTCCAACGCCCTGATTTACCCAAACATCACCAAACTCGTACTTGTACAACGCATAGCAAACAGAGGATGCCCATGTTCTCTTGTTTTGCTCATGCAGATGCAACAACATTTTATAAGCTTTAAATGGTAGACGGCAAGGTGGCATTTTCAAAATACGCAGCCAGACTTTATACATTTAACGTATTTACAAATAACGGCAAAAATCGGATTTGGACCGGGTGGCGGGAACTGGTGGTGTGGGAACTGATGCACCCAACGGGTCCTTTTTGAAGGGAGCAGGACTCTCTCTCTGTCCCTTACGGGTGGGGAAGCGTGACAGGACTATTAGCGCTAAACTGACTGGGGAGATGAGGACTTTCGTTACAATATCAACGGCAGCACCCAGTCGATCGATCATACATAGGACCACGCAAACTCCGAGGTACCACCAAGAGCCAGCTGGCAGGACTGTGACACAGCGGGCAAAAACCGAATGATGCCGGACTCCTGCAGACTCCACACAGATAACGACCATGAAAATGACGTAACATCAGATCCAGAGGAGGCCTGTGTGGAAGCCTGCCCAGCCACGCAGACCGACGACGCACAGCAAGAGGGCAACGCACCGGGCAACAGTGACGCCACAGCACCACGGCAAGCACACCACGGCAGCAGTTACCGAAGATAAGCCCCTGCAGGAACAGACCCAAACAGACATCACACAGCTGGGTCATTCTCCTGAAAACTGGACCAAAGAGGGTTCTGCTTTCCCGATGAAATAAAAATTAAACTAAAACATGAAACCTTTTAAACTACCGCTAAATTTCTGATGTAATGTGTTTGGAGAAATAAGGGAAATGCCACAATGGGTAAATGCATCATTATTTCTTGTGCTGTGAGCCTTTTTGGGTAAAAATCGCGACATTTGTGACATGGCTTTGGGAAGGTTAGCTGATCGCTGATATTTCCTTGGAATCGTTCATGATTTAATAAAAAAAGGTTTCACGAGAAAGAAGGAGGCCAGTTCTTACATACAAATGGTATTTATTGTGTGTTGCTTGCTGTTAACAGCTCCAAACAAAGGAAAGATAATCGGTGTCTCGCACGTTACCGATGGTGTCTTCTGAGTGTGTAAAACGACGTTGTGACTTGGTCAGAACGGAAACTAAAAAACTTTATTTTTTTCATCAGCTTAGTACATAACCACATTTCACCTTATTTTTAATGCTTATTTGATGACAAAAGAGTAGATACGAAATAAATTACAGTCATTTCTTCAGGGGTGGTTGACGTGGTGTCTTACAATGGTGTAACATGCGAGCACACAAAATAATTATTTCTGCTTGTACCATTGACTTTCGACCTACCCTAACGTACCACTCCACATCAGCTGACTTGCGGCAGCAACATTTGACTTCTTTTTGCGCTGTGTGTGGTGTATTATTTGACTACAAAAGGGAAAGCACTGTGGTGTCTTCAGGGGTGATGGATGTAACGCTCGTGACACATATTTGTTCCCTTTGTGGCTGAGTGTTTGTTTGCAATCTTTTGTAACCAAACTTAGTACTGTCGTGCACCACCATGAGCCGCAATGTCATGCGAAAAAAGGGATTCTCTCTTCAAGGTCAAGGTCACAGAGTGGGCTTATATAATAAAAATATGACAGTTTCTACTACATCTGTTATTAGTTCTAAACCAGTGAGTCTTTTGCAACCTAACTAAATTTGAGTGTAGATCATCATAAGCAAAGAAGTGTTCAGTGAAAATGTTGGATTGCTGTGTTCAAGGTCAATGTTACAGCCAAGGTTAAAAGTTTCAGTTAATGTTGGTTTGGATGATATCTTATGCATCGCTGAACCATTTGTAACCAAACCCAGTATGGTGAGACATCATTATAAGCCAGAGCGTCATTTGCGAAAAATGGGTTTCTATCTTCAAGGTCAAGGTTACAGTAACTGAATTTCGGTTCATACAATCAAATATGACTATTTCTATTATATGTTCTGAACTGTTGATTTTTTGGGGCGACCAACTCAGTTTGACAGTGCATGTTCATAAACTGGAGTGTCTTGTGAAAAGGTTGCTTTGCTGTATTCAAGGTCAAGGTCGCAGTGAAGGTTCTGAACTTCAGTAAATGTTTGCCCGGACAATATCTCTGATCGGTCAAACTTAGTATGGTGATGCATCATCATCAGCCACAGTATCATTCAGAAATATCATTTTGCGATGTTCAAGGTCAAAGCCACAATCGTTTCTACTAGATCTTCAGAAATACTGAAACTTTTGCAATCCAAATTAGTTTGATGGTACATCATCACAAGACAGGGTAAGACACCGTGAAAAGATTTTCTTGCTTTTACACAGGGCGTAAGACAGGGAATATGGCTTGGGGGACTGTGGACTAGATTGCTGCCACTCTTGGCTATCCCGATATCTAAAGCAGAGGTCAATACCGGTTCCAATCAAGAAAATGTGGAAAGAAGATTGCTTTTGTAATGAATATACTTGTTTATTAAGTTTTTTGGTCAATGGTTCAAGTGTGTTATTCTTATATCCTTTTGTACTTGTCATGATGTCCACATAGCATGTGAGACAGATTACTAATTAAGTGCAACTTTAGAAAGCAAGAATCAAATATCCCTCTGACATGTATATTTATATATACGGTTCAGACCAAGTTAGTGCAATGAATCTTCCAAATTACTTGGGGGGGGGGGGGGGGGGGGGGGGGGGGAAGAAAAAAAAAACACTAAGGAAACGAAATGTGTAATCTATTTCGTGCATGTCTGTACTTCGAAGAAGACATTTTAAACCTAAATGGTTAAAGAGGCAGGACAATTTTTTTTTTTAAATGTCAGAAGTGACAGATATTCCTTTATTAATTAGGAAATATTGTATGATAAAAAGGGCAAGTGTCAAACTGGCCACTGAGCCGACTCTATTCATGCATTTCTGGTGTCTTCGGTAACACGCCAGACGCCGACCTATGACGTAACATAATGCACAATTAACCAAGTTCCTGTCACCTTGACAATTTATGGCTTATATTTATGTACACAAGAGATGACAAGCTTTCATTTCCAAATAATAGCATTAAAAATTTTACACTTTGACTTTTTACCCTCTATGTCACAATTTTGACCAGTTTTCAGGAGGATGACCCAGCTACGCGCGGAAATGTCGGAAGGGGTATTCCGACACGGGAATCACCCACCGCGTATGACGCAGTGTGTTTTGACCCCAAAACTGCGTGCACACAACCACCACGTGACGAGCTGCCTGAACACGACAGGGACAGTCTGGTCAATGTGGCTGTGTCATCGCAGGCGGTGTTACCTAAGTGGGGACAGAATCTCCTAAGAAATAAAAGCAAAAGTAATTGAACCTAGTGCATCGATCAGAGAAAAAATAAAAATAAAACATGCATAAAAAGTAGAAAAAGGTAAGCGTCGCGAGGCACCTTAAAATAAAATCAAAGTTTATTTACTCTTAGTAAGATTGCAAGATTGGCAACTTTCGCCAGTCATAGCACCGTTCCGCGCTGCACGCACTGCACGCGCGGCCTTGACAGAGTCAGCGCGTCATGACCTGAGAATAATGTGTGTACGCGTGTTTGCGCTTCAGTATGGCTAGCAAAAGACGCCATTATTCTTGTTTGCTTTTGAGTACTGTAAGAACTATTACTCGCATAAAATCGTGATAAGTCAAAGATTCCTTTTTTTCTTCATGTGTGTGAACATAAAAGTTGTTTAAAAGCACAGAGTGTGTTATTTTTCTGTTCCATAATCACACAGCATCCAACTTGACGAGAATAACTTTGATTTTCGTATCCGGCCCTCCTTCTTGGAGTCATCGTTCCGTTTTGTTGCTGTTGCTTGTTTCCTTTGGTCTCTGTTTAAGTTAGGCATTGTTTTAGAGCCATTCTTCTCTCTACTTAGCCAGTAGCTCTACCTTCTCAAAATAGTTATTAAAATCACCTGCGCTAGTGTAGTTTCTCTCTCTCTCTCTCTCTCTCTCTCTCTCTCTCTCTCCCCCCCCCCCCCCCCCCTCCCAGCGGACTTCAGTTTATCATTCTTGTTGCCTTGCTTTCGAAAGAAGATGCATGATGCAACTGACAGTAACAGTTGGTTTGGGGGTTCATTGGTCAGTGTCTTGCCTGCAAACAATTCGGAATGCTTAGCTTGGCTCGCTGGAGATCTGAGAAAAGGTGGGTTCTGAAAACGAGCGAACAAAAAATAATAAGAAAATTTAACCATGAGACAAGTTTCCGTCGTGTTTTCCTGATGTGGGGTCCAAAGTAAGAGAAAGTGCGAAAGCCATGTGTCTTGCGTTTGTATTGTTTGATTTTCAGCATGCGCGTGTCAGAAGAAGAGCGTAGTGTACGAGACAGAGTGTAGACAGGTAGCAGTTCAGAGAGGTAAGCAGGACCAGAACCGTTTATAGCACTGAAACACATACACGCGACTTTATACTTAATACGTTTTCGAATGGGAAGCCAAAGCAGTTTATCTGTTTCCCAGGAGAGGTACACATGTAGAGTGGTGGTGACAGGGTGCCAAATCATGCCGTCACAGTTACTGTAATGTCAACCTGTTACTCATCATCCCGTTTTATTAAAAACGGAGATTAAAGGACAAGTCCAAGGTTAGGGGTAATTTTTGACACGATTTCCGTCAAAGCTCGCTGAGAACGATGATGTAGGTGAAACTGTGATCTGAGGGTTACAAATGCACGAAAAAAAGGCATTTTCTGTCGTACCGAAAGCGTCGCCATGACGCCCAAATCACGTGACCATATGCCTACTACGTCACTCTGGGGAGTCGCTGCAAAATGGCCATCTCGAGCTCCGAAGACGAAACTGATACTTTGCCCGAGAGACCCACAAGGATACAGCCGTATCAGTTTGAGCCTGTCATGCAGGATTTTGAAAGAGTACCGGATCATCGTGTCAGCTTCGACATGCGGTATTTCATGGGGTTTGCGAAATCGCACTCACTGAAGTGCTCGCGACACAAATGGGCGTGATGCGGCGCAGCAAGAAAGTCAGCTTGTTTGAATTGTATAAACTTAATCCACTTTCGCCTCACTGCGGGTCGGTTACGCAGGAGCTCGTGCATTGTTATACCTGGGGTCGTGTGCGAATTGTAACAGTTCGCGACAACACAGTTGGCCGGCATAGTTAATTTTTTTGTCGACCACACGCATACACAATTTACTGAAGAATCTAAGATGGCAACCGCACTGACTCCCCAGACTGACGTCACTTCCGAGGAAGCTTACAGAAAATAAAATCGATTAAAAACCCAATTAAATTTTTATTTTTATTTTTTATTTCATTAAATCTGAAACAAGTGACTCATTTGTCAATCATTTCGATGGTCATTTTGCATACTTAAAAACCTTGGACTTTTACTTTAATGACAAAGAGAGATGAAGGCACCGAGCCAGGAGCACAGCACTGTCCAAATCTGACTTCGCAACTAATCGTCTTTTCTGTCGGGGGAAAAAGACGACCGAAAATACAATGGAAATGATGTTGCCTACGAAATTAGTACAGTCAACTATCAGGAAACACTTGCACAAGCATGCTCACTCGATGGCCACAGGACAAACGGGCAGAAACCGTGCGCAGATGCATTGTACCACAGCCAGTGGAACATTAACTTCAGAGCAAAAAAAAAAAAAAAAAAAAAAAAAAGGATTCCAGTAGCCTTCCGTCGCTCTACTGAACTGCAGACTGCTGGTGTTAAAAAAGGCAGACCGGTAGACATAGCCTGGGCAGAAGCCTTCACACAAGCCGTTAGATACTGTGCAGAAAATGACAAACAAATAACCATTACTGACTTGTGTGAGAAGTTAAATGAGTACTTAAATGGAGACACGCCGTACACAGAGAAATACGTGAGAATGAAGCTCTCGAGTCATTTCGGGGAGGACGTCATCCTTACAGGCATCCGGGGGAAACGGAATATTGTCACATCCCGGTCAACTGCCGAAAAGATCTTGGAAAGGTTTTTAAAATCTGCCAAGGAAAAAGACGGGGGGAAAAATGAAGCACACAAATTGTAGCAAAGCTACTACTTGATAATATCAATAACATTGAAACATCAAAAGAGTACGCTTCAGGTGCGAAGGTCGCATACCTAGCAGCAAATATAGACTACATACCACCTTCACTGTTAGTTTTCTGTTGTTGCTGTTGCAGGGGAAGAAAGAACGTGAGGTCAAAATAGCTTCTCTGGATAATTTAAGGCTCTGTTGCAAGCAGCAAGGCCAACGGTCCTCATCTCGCCCTCAGTGGAGTGCAAGTCGAGTAACCATTATGATCTCTTTGAGGTGCAGTACCTACATTTGACGTAAATCGGTGTAATTTACGAGGATCGATTTTTGCTTCTGTCTGCTCAGGCTGTGCCTCGCTGTAACGGGAGCTCCGGCTGAAAACTTCGGAACGCGGATACACGGTGAGATCGCAGTCAGTCAGAGAGGGCGGTGAAAAACGTCAGCTCACCCTTGCTGAAAGTGTCAACAAAAGTATGACTAGACAGAGCGAAGTAACTGTCACTACTAGAGGGAAAACTATGGACTCCGAAAAAAAGACCAGTACCTAGGATTTTTGCCGGGCCCGTAACAATCGGTTACAATGCAACACGTAATGTAATGTAAGTTTTCTTACATGCAGTATGCACGCCTTTATGAACCTGATGTTCGTTCGTATATCTCAAGCTTTGACCTTGTTTTGCTTGTTGAAACTTCTTTGTTGTTCCCGCTTCATACGTTTTTCTCGTGCCCGGTGTAAAGTTGACAGATGTAACCACGTCGCGTCTCTCGGGTGGCGTGGCACTGCTTGTAAGAAACAAATCGAGTCATTTCGTTGACCAAATCCACGCAGAATATGACAACGTTGTCGTTTTGAAACTTTCCAAGGAGCTTCTGGGAACCGAGAGTGAAGTGATGTTACTAGGGTCATATATTCCCCCTGCCAAGTCTGTGTACTACAAAGAAACAGAAATTACTAATGGTGTATCACTCACTGAACAATGTATTATGGATAGAGACTCTGGGTGATCTTCCCGTGATTGTGCTTGGTGATTTAAATGCTAAAACGGGTTCTGAGAATGATGGAGAGACAAGCTGTGACTGTGAAACTTTTAGTATTTTTGCACCGAACGACGAAAGCGGTCTTGATAAATCGACCATGCGGGTCTCAAAGGATAAAGAAATAAACGAGTTTGGAAAGTACTTGCTTAAAGGGACTGGCCCACCCAGAGTTGGCTACAAATGACCAACAAAAAACAACAACAACAAAACAAAAAACAAATTGCATGAATTTTGTTTTGTTTTATATGCGATTATTATGCAGCATTGATTTCTGCTTTGGTCCTTTTGAAATGCGGCAATTTAAGCATAACGGTAATGGTCTAAAAATAGATTGGGATCTCCCCCTGCTGCAGCTATTTACGGAATGCGTATTACGTCATTACATTTTGTTGTTTTTACATACGTTACATACTCGGCCTACAAACAAAGGTCGATTTCCGCAAATAACAGGGGAGATAATCTGGAAGAGTGAAGCCTGTGCGGTAGGACATCATTGCAGACACAGACTACTGGTATATATAGGTCCATGATTTCAGAATGGAGGCGGCAGTCGAAAAGTGCTGGTCTGTGACAGTATCAGACCTTCAGGCATGAACCTATATTATACTGGACTGCCAGATGGCGCTCTGCGCCAGTTTTTTTTTTTTTTTTTTTTTTTTCGCGTACTACAGTCTTTTTGGCGGGGCCACATGCGGTGTGTCCGTTTGGAATGGCGGACTAACTGAATCGTCTGCGATCGTTCATTATTTATACCGTGTTCTTGATTAAGAAAAAGAAATGTAAAAAAATATAAAAATATAAAAATAAAATCGTCAGTATAGCGCTTCATGGCTTACCAGAAGCAGATCAATGTGAGCAGAAGATCGAATACAGAACCAGGAATAGCGAAGCCAGTTACTTTATTCCATCACTCGCATCGGATTGTGGAAAGCAGTCGACAATCTCCTCCATGTATCTCACCTAAAGATTGCTTTAAATATGGTAAGTTCCGAGGTGTCGATAATTTCTCGTATAAACTGATAGCTCGATAGATCGACAGCTCTGTGTTGTGCGTCAGCATGAAGCGGAATGTCCATCAGGACATTTGACATCAGAAAGGTAGTGTAAACAACAAAAACACTATACCCTGTTTGCATGCACTTCAGCAGCGAGTGTGTACTGTTAATTAATACAATAATCACTGAATTTGTTCAGATTTAGAGGTGGTAGCCTGTTAGAGAATAATGACTTGAAATTCAGAAATCACCCAGAAATAGATCTTATAAGGATAGATTAAAGTGTGCAACTAACTTGTAACTTATGTAAGTAAAGCAGAATAATCTGCCAGAGAAATCTGCTTAAGCAGACCAAAACAAACATAATAACAACATATTATAATGCAGAATTTATTGGAGATGGGTGTGAAAAATCACGAGGCTTGACTGAAAAGTGAGTTTCATCACATTTGTCTTTCAGTATGCTTATGGGCCACTGACGTTTGATCTAGATCTAGTTTCCGAGTAACACCCTGCAGGTTTCCTCAGTATAGATGTCGGCAAAACAACTGATCATGTACTGAAATCACACCTTTTACAGACTGTAATAAAACTAATTTTTGTTGCAAATTTGTGATCATTCATTAGATATGAAACCGTTTTATTGATTTAAATGATATAAGTGACTCAAAATGGCATGTAAAATGTCCCAGGAGTTTCCGACCGCCTCCTTAGATATTGCCGAAGATTTTCATATTTTACACAGTGCTTACGTATACATTTGTTATTCCATCCTCAAAGCAGAAACATACAACTGGCTCCCTAACACACACACACACACACACACACACACACACACACACACACACACACACACACACACACACACACACACACACACACACACACACACATGCAACAACTACAAACAAAAAGCAACTGGGCACGTCACATCTCTTGCTAATGGTCATTTCACTGGCTCAGAAGCACCTTTCGTGTGCGAAATTCCGACCGCTTCGAGTAATAAAAAAATATAATATAATTTTGCTGACACTGGACTGGCTGGGGGGATGCCCGCAGGCTTTGCTCCAACGAAAGAATGTTTCAAGCGTTTGCGTTGGCTTGGCAAACGGCACAAAACGGACGCCTTCACAAACTGGGGGAACCTACTATCAGAGCTGCATGTACCCCACAGATAGTGCTTGGCCGACATTTCTAATGCCTTTTCTGATTCTTTTACCAGTATCTGGCCATCTTTCCCGCGGTTTTACTGTACCCCAAACAAAGCGTGCCTACTCTGCGCTACACCCGAGTGCAGTCCCCTGGATTTCCGAAGATCGTCAATTGACAATGGCGTTGTTCAGGCACGTAATCTGCTCAGGCGTAATAACTTGTCGGGCGATCTAACTGATGATTGTGTGAATAATTTTATGTCTTTCTTTGAATAAATCTCCTAATCGTGCTATGTGTACTTCAGTATAGTGGATGTGACCGGTAGCTGCTGTTTACTAATAGTGCTCGGCGATGGACCGAAGTGCATAGTGTTGGGTGACAACATTTTGTGAACTTATTGATCCGATGCTACTACAGGAAATATTTTACTGAGACACTATAATAATAATGAAAAGAAAAACCTATCGGCCGGTGGCACACCAGAAACACACACTTAGGCAAACAGGTAGTACTTAGCAGAATATTTAAACATATGGTTCTGGTAGACTATTCATATGAATCAAAAAAGAAGTATCAGGAACCTTTTCATTTACTTGTCCAGTAACAGCTTTGCCAATTTCCTATACAGCTCTCTTCACCTGGTCAACCAGGTTTACCAGCCACGACCTGTATCTACGTTGTCGGTTTCTTGCCAGTCGAGCTAAACGTTCTTTTTATTTTGGTCCTCCGAAGATAAATTATCTCTGCTTTGATCGCATAATCTTGAAAAAATGGAAAAGAACTCTGACGGTATAAACACCACTGTTTCATTCTCAGTCCTTAGCTGCTTTCGTTCTAGTTGCTATTTGCTCCCTGTAACAGCACATGAAAGAATGTATTTATTATCTATTAACACAAAAGAAGGCGGCACACAAAACAAAACTCATGTCCCGTCCCGAGTTCTCTTGTTGTGTACATATTCCTAGTCATTCTTTTCAGTTTTGTCATTCTTGCCATCAGTAACTACTTCTAAAACCATTGTTTCCTTCGACTCTTCCTTTCCTTGCGTCAAATTATTGATACCGTTATGACGTCAAAAAGATTTTGCCATCATTTTATTGATCGAAACACATAGGGTGGCATGGGGGAAATTCGTCCACTCGCTCGGTTGGGGGAACTTCGGCCACCCAAACACATTGTGAACTGCACTCAATACTACGCATCAACCCCTCCAAATGAACTTTTCCAAACTGTAACATCAGCTTCATAATGGATCAGTCCACAAATGGTGGGTTCACACGATCGCAGAAGTTTGCAACTTTCCAAAAGTTGCATATCTTTGCAACTTTTTGTAACAAACGGACGACAAAAAGAATCAAGCGTAGAAATGTGCCTCCAAGCTTTTTGGGGTGGGTTATATGCCTGTTCGAACGGTAGCTTCACAGAGTAAAATTCTTTTTTTCGCGGAACTATGTTTTGTATGCGCAGGGTGGTGCTTTTTACTGCTTTTTATGCACTTCTTTCACTCGATAGCCTGTTTTGGGTCGGTCTTTTTTAGATTCAAACCGATCAGACAACTCAGGTAAGCACACAGTCCACGATAAAATATTAGATGAAGTTATCGAAACCGGCAAAGGACAGAAAGTAAAGGCGAAATAGCTGAAACAGACATGCCGACCGGTCAAGAGATGTACAAGTAAATATTAACAGAATCTTACCCCAGGAGAATGTTCGCTTCTGTGTATGTGTAAATTTTGCCAACGAAACTAGATGGTACACAAATCAAGAAATTTGTACAGTAGATAGCAGTCAACTTTTCAATATGTTTTTATTAGAAAGGGCATGGTGATGTCAGGAATAAATGACGTCAGAAGGCATCAACATTGTTGCACTGTTTGTGGAGAAAAGACGCTTGATCGGATGGTATGCCAAGATTAATGAATAATTGATTAACAAAGCAAACAAGGCAAGTCATGTCGCCTGGTGCGGCAACCCCCACCGCCCCACCCCCGGTGGCATACTATTCCCTTCTTTCGTGTGTGTAAATTTTGCAACCTAATACACTGAAATAAGACACTTTTGCAATACATGGAAAAGAAGTTTTAGCTCATATAAATGAAAATATTCTCAACAGAAATTACAAGATGATGTAATAAAATAAATGCTGTCCGAAATGGCGTCAACCTACATGTTTATTTACATTGTCTTGCTGAACATGAAGTTACATGTCACCTTGTCTAATGGTCTTCGTACCCACAGGCATACACGGGAATAAATCTACCTGTTCATCTTGATGCTTCGCTTCTTGCTAGCCATGATCTACTTGCCATGTCCACAGATATATCCGTTCATGAGTATACCTGTTCAGTATTTCTCCCTTTTCGGCATAAAATACACAGTTACATTTCCGCTCATCTGCTAGGTAACTGTGTATTTAACTGTACACACAGATCCAACTGGAAATAAATTTACCCGTTTCTCGTCATACCTCTCCTTTGTCTAACAACAAAGACTTACCTGTCACCACAAATACTTGTGTACCTGCCCATAGATGTACATTTTCATTACCCTACCTGTTCATTTTCATACTTTATTTCAGATCAAACGCTAAGATATACCCGTCAACGTTTCTACAGCGCTGCATGAGTCTGTTTATCTGTTTATCTTCATGTTTCTCTTTCGTCTAACCACAAAGATCTACCTGTTACCACATGTACTCGTGTACCTACCCATATATATATATATATACACACACCCATTCATGAGCTACCTGTTCATTTTCATCCTTCAATTCAGATAAACCGCTAAGATCTACCCGTCAGTGTTTCTACTGCGCTGCATGACTATGTTTATCATCATGCTTCTCATTCGTCTAACCACAAAGCTCTACCTGTCATCACAACTGCTTGTGTACCTTCCCAATATATGTACCCATTCATGACCCTACCTGTTCATTTTCATACTTTAATTCTGATTAACCGCTAAGATCTACCCGTCATCGTTTCTACTGCGCTGCAACACCCTGTTTACCTGTTTATCTTCATGCTTCTCTTTCGTCTAACCACAAAGATCTACCTGTCACCACAACTACTTGTGTACCTACTTATGGATGTACCGTTCATCACCCTACTTGTTCATTTTCATACTTACAATCACATTAACTGCTAAGATCTACCCATCAACGTTTCTACTGCGCTGCATGTCCACATTTGTACCCGTTCATCAGTATACCTGTTCAGTTTATTTCTTCTTTTTCGGTATAACCTGCACAATGACCTTTCAACTCATCTGCTGGGGTACCTACACACAGGTCTACCCGTAAGAAAAATTTACCTGTTTGTCTTCATGCCTCTCTTTCGTCTAAACACAAAAACCTACCTGTCACCACAACTATTTCCATGCCTGCCCATAGATGATGTACCCGTTCATAACTCTACTTGTTAATTATACTTTTATTCCGATTAACCGCCAAGATCTACCCGTCAACATTTCTACTGCTCTACATGTCCACAGATGTACCTGTTCATCACTATACCTGTTCAGTTTATTTGTTCCTTTTCGGCATAACATCCACAGTTACCTTTCAACTCATCTACTGGGGTACCTACACACAGATCTACCCGAAAATAAAGTTACCTGCTTATCTTCATGCTTCTCTTTTGTCTAACCACAAACACCTACCTGTCACCACAAATACTTGTGTAAAGCCCATTGATCTACCCGTTCATTACCCTACCTGTTCATTTTGATTATTTCATTCCAACAAACCATTTGTACTTACCTGTCCTCTCGCCTGTTGTTCTAAATATTCGCAGATTTACCTTTTCCTCAAGCAACCGGTTCAATTTTTGTGTGTTTTTCACATGACTTTACATGCACACTTATCTGTCAACTCATCTGCTGGTCTGCGTACCGACAGACCCACCCGAAAATGAATGTACCTGCTAATTTTGATGCAACTTGATATGTAAACTCACCTGTCCACTTACAGACCCATCTATATACCCACCGATCATGTTCTTTCCGGTTAACCACGAAAATTTACCTCTACACTCACCTCCTAGTCCAAAGATACTATTACTTTAATGGAAATGTATGTTGACAGATGAGAAGATTCCATAGGTGTGTTAATCATCTAAACTGTTTGTGGGTAGGGAGAGTCATAACTGTGCCGACATGTTTGCAGTGAGCCATGAAGAATAGCAAGAAAAAGCTTGTGTGGATAAACGGGTAGTTTTGTAACTATCACATGAGTGTACAAGCATGCGGCTAGCTCGTTATATATGTTTCACACATTAACTGACGGGTAGGTCTGTGGTTTAAGAGACAATAGCCTGAATGGGCATGTATGTGTTGTACAGTAGTATTTAATAAACGGGCACCTTTGTCGGGCTGGAAACCATACAATTAGACGCGTCGAAAGACCGTTACATGTTATTGAACGATTTGGTTTCTGAGCAGGTGTGATATGGCCATCTGAGCAGGTAAGTAAGTTGGTGTTTTACGCCCAGTCAACTGGTGCGGTTATATCAGGGCGATATATTGTATATTTAATTTTTAATAATGTGTATGTCTTAAAATGGGTCTATATACAATTTTAAAAACACGCTTAAAAGGTGAAAACATAAACCTAACTAAAAACGATCTCAAATTTAAATATTTCCAAAAATAATAATTTCTTTCAAAAAGTTAAAAATCTTCAGGTGAAATATCCTTAAACAACATGCGCAGTGATTTAGCTGTAAAGTGGCTCTCTCTTATTTCAATAAAATCCGAACAAGTAAGTAAAATATGCTCATGGTTAAACGTTTATCACATCCGTTGCACATTGGCGGTTCCTCACCCTTCAATAAAAAGGAATGAGTAAGAAAAGAATGGCCAATGTGCAATCGGGCCATCACAGTTTCTTCTTTTCTGTTTTTCCGAGGACAAGATATACTGATTATTTGTGCGTGGTTTTAGGTCTGAGAATGGGATGAGTTCAACCGAGATGTCTCCATCAAGAGCATCCTTAGCTGCAGAATCTGCAGCCGAATTTCCCCTAATGCCAACATGGCCGGGAACCCAGATGAAAACAATCTCTCTCCCCTCTCCTGTCACTTCTGTATATAATTCTAAAATCTGAACTAAGACTGGATGATCATATTTCAGGTTTAATATAGACTGTAATGATGAAAGGGAATCAGATAATATCAAAAATTATTTTTCTTTGGAATAATAAACATGTTTGAGAGCTAAAAGACTAGCCCTCAACTCTGCTGTATATATTGAACTGTCGTCTGGAAGTGGACATGTAAAAGGTTTTTTAATTCGTTTTGTGGATATAGCCGCCGCAGCAACTCCTTCCTTTGTTTTAGAACCGTCGGTGAAATATTTTCTGACAAAGGGTATTCAGAGATAAGTTGTAAATAGAGCTGTTTATGTATCTCTGGGTTTGTTGTATCTTTTTTAAAACTGGCTAGGTCAAAACGGACTGTAGGAACTGAAAGTTTCCAAGGGACGATGTCCAATGAGGGAGCATCGTCTACCAAATTTAGGTTAAGTTTGGATTTCTCCAAGTGGGGAAGAATGCGGATGCCAAGAGGTGGAACCTTTGACTCCGATTCTTCAAATAATTTTGTGTTTTCGGGTTCAAAAACACAACTATAGGCTGGGTTTTCTGGCAGGGATTTGAGTTTAAGAACATAGTTTAAAGACAATTTTAATCGGTGAGTGGTTAACAACGGTTCATGTGCTTCTATGAATAGACTTTGAACAGGAGATGTGCAGAAAGCACCCAACGCGATTCGCAAGCCCTGATGGTGGATAGGATCCAATTGTTTCAGAATCGACCGACGGGCTGATCCGTACACAATGCATCCATAATCCAATTTGGAGCGGACTAACGAACAGTAAAGGCGTAGCAGGACGATACGATCGGCTCCCCAATCAGTATGTCCCACTACACGAAGAATGTACAGAGCTTTCTGACAGGAGGTTTTACGGTACTGAACGTGATTTTAAAAAGTAAGTTTCGTGTCAAAGATAACACCAAAGAATTTTGCTTCTCTGACTACTTTTATGGGTGTTTTTCCCAGAAGAATGTTAGGGTCTGGGGAAAAAACCGTACTGTTGATGGAAATGAATACAGACCGTCTTAGAGGTGAGAACATGAAGCCGTTCTCAGTCACCCACTTCTGAACGCTGTTTACACACAGCTGCTTCTCTCCACTCTGTTTAACATCTTTCCACTCACACACAAAGCAAAGTCGTCCACAAACAAGGAGCAATCAGTACCCGTTAAGACAGCTTTAACAATGTTGTTAATTTTTATGTTGAAAAGGGCCGGAGACAGGATGCTACCTTGTGGGACCCCCATCTCCTGCTCGTGCAGCTCGGAAAGAGTGGAACTCACTCTAACCATGAAGGAATGTTCCCACAGGAAGCTCTGAATAAACCTGGGGAGGTGGCCCCTGAAACCGAGATTCCAGAGGTCCGTCAGAATGCCGTGTTTCCACGTTGTGTCGTAAACTTTCTCAAGGTCAAAGAGAATGGTTAAGACGTGTTCTTTTTTAACGAAGGCATTTCTAATAAATGTTTCAAAACGAACGAGAGATCCAGCGTACTGCGGTTCTTCCTGAAGCCGCACTGCTTCTCGGAAAGAAGACCCTGCGACTCGAGGGACCACATGAGGCGAGCGTTGATCATCCTCTCCATCGTTTTACACAAACAGTTGTTTAATGCTATATGTCTGAAATTACTGGGATTTAAGTGATCCTTACCGGGTTTGGGAATGGGGATAACTACTGCCTCACGCCACGATGGCGGAAAACAGCCAGATTCCCACATGTGGTTAAAAACTTTTAAAAGGACAGACAGAGCAGAATTTGGGAGGTGTGTTAAAACTTGGTAGTGGACTTGGTCCAAACCAGTGGCTGAATCGTTGGCTCTCTGTAACGATTGCCTCAATTCAGTCACTGAAAAAGGTAGGTTGTACTCCTCTTCATTTTTGGAATAGAAGTCTAGGCGTCGTTTTTCTTTTAACGTTTTAATCCTCTGAAATTCATCAGAATAATTATCCGTCGAAGAATGTTTTGACAGATTTTTAGCTAATACTTCTGCTACTTCCTTTTTATCGGTAATAAGATTACCGTTAACTTTTAAATGATTAACAGAATTACAATCACCCTACCCTTTATTTTCCTAATAGCTTTCCAGACCTTTCGTGTTTGCGTTTTAGAATTTAACTTATTACAGAAATGTCTCCACGAGTTCTTTTTTGTTTGTTTGACAACATGACGAGCCTTGGCTCTTAAAAGTTAAAAAGTTTGAACATTAATCAGCGTTGGGTTAGAAAAGAACTTTCGTTGAGCTTTCTTTCTTTCTTTAATTGCTCTTTTACAACTGTCATTAAACCATGGAACTTTGGAAAGTTTTTTGTTGTTGTTGAGAAGCGTGTTTTTGGTATAGCTTTGTTTGCTGCTTTAATAAGTAGGTCAGTAAACTGACCGCGGGATCCTCGGCAGACATGACTGCCTCTTCCGTCAGTTCAGAGGTACTCGAGCTTGGAAGGACAGCCAGTTTGCCTTTTTAGAATTCCACCTGTTAGGTGCAGCTTCCTCTTCGACAGCGTTGCTGGTTAGGATTACAGGAAAGTGGTCACTTCCGCACAGATCCTCCTGTATATTCCACTCATAGTCTAGGACCAGAGATGGACCACAAATGGAGAGATCCAGTGCGGAAGTGGAACCGGTGGCCGGATGAATATAAGTCAATGAACCACCATTGAGAATACATAAATCCATTTCTGAGAAGAGATCCTCCAACATTTGTCCTCTGCTGTTATAGGACTCGTTACCCCAGACCGGGGAATGACCGTTGAAATCGCCCAAAAGAATGAACGAAGATGGCAGTTGTTCGATTAGGTTAATCAGCTCAGTCTTGGCAACGTGATCTGATGGAGGAAGATAAATACTACAAAAGGTGACGACCTTGTTCAATGTCACCCTCGCAGCCACCGCCTGGAAAAGGGGTGTTCAAATGAACCTCACTAAACAGATAGGATTTATTTATGAGCAGAGCTACTCCCCCGGTAGCTCTATCATTTAGGGAATTTTTGGTTAAGATATTAAAACCAGAGAATGATGGACTCTTGGAATTGGTTAAAAATAATAACGAGGTTTGACACTGAACAGATTTGGATTCTCTTCTGGTGGAGGTAATCCAGTGATCACAGTTGGCATCTTGGCTTCAACCAGCTGTCTGGCTTCCGGAAAGGATATGCGTTTCTCAACGCGGACACGTTGAATCTCCTCCTTCTGCCAGACCCAGCAATCCTTAGCCGATGAAGCGTGGGGACCATTGCAATTAGAGCACAGCTTGGGTCCCTCACACTGACCTTCATGCTTATCTTTTCCACAACCCGTACACTTTGCAGCAACCTTGCAACGTTGGCTCGTATGTCCAAATTTGTTGCAGTTGAAGCAACGCATAAGGTTCGGAACAAACAAGGCCACCTTCACCTTTAGATAGGCAACCGTGATCTCTTTCGGGAGTTCCGGGGAAGCGAAGGTCAAGAAAAGAGTGTTGGTGGGGATCACCTTACCCTCCTTCTTCAGTGTCACTCGGTTCACCCCAGCCACACCCTGATCCTTCAGTTCATCTCGGATCTCAACCTCCGTCATGTCAGCGAGGTCCCGACATCTGATTACTCCCCGAGAGGAGTTCAGGGTCTTGTGAATTGAGACCCTGACTGGTCTGTCAATAAATTTGTTTGTTCGGAGTAGGTTTTGGGCCTGGGCCCTTTTGCCACACTCCAACAGGAAAGATCCATCCTTCAACCTTTTAATGCTTTTGAGGGTTCCGGCCACCGCCTGGAAACCCTTTTGAACAGCAAATGGTGACAGTTTGCTCAGCGGGAGGTCGTCACTTGACGATTCAACTACCAGAAACCTTGGCCAATTGTTGTAGGAGTTGTAAGAGCGTTCGTTTTCAGAGTCAGAATCCGAATCCTGGTCGTTGTTCCGTAATCTTTTTTTTTATTTGTGGGTGCCATGTTATGTCTCTGAAAGATTCATTACGTTTTGTCCCCACCTGCCACCTAGTCCAACAAGGGGATGCACACAAGCGGCATTCCGGAAAGTGCGCACCAGGGCTCAAAACGCAATATACTCAGGTGATAAAAACAAAACAAAGTTTACTTCTATCCCCTGATTGACCCTGAGCCGCTGCCTTCTAATAGAAATTAGGGCAAAGCACGACCAGCCGATTGATTGGGTCGGGCCAACCCAACCACCCGTCTAGGGGATGTCCGGGCCGAAGAAGCGTGTTGGACACCACGGGGGACCTCAGCCACCAGGATCCCATCCTCCCCCGACACGGGATGCAGCGCACGGCAAACACGCTGGGTCTGAAGCTGACCGCAGAGAGTAAGAAGAATTTTATAAAGAAGGGTTGTGCTGTAGATAAATACAGGAGAATGGCCGGTTAGGTAGAAATAAGCTATATGAAGGGAGCTGAAAACGGAGGTATTTTGGAGAGAGTTTTTGGAATGAAATATAGTTGAAAGGGCCGGTAGATAGAAACTAGACGTAAGAAAAGAGTGAAAGGGGTGGAGCAGCTTGGTTTAAACACCCCCGGCGCGAGAAGCCGGCCCCATGGGGGCATCTGAGCAGGTGCGCCACTGCCAATCATACGGGTTTGTAGGTAGGTAGTATAATAGATTTGTGGTTTCCTATCCAATCATTTGGAAAGAATAATAATTTATTTGAATTTTTTTCATCGACAAGAAAGGTAGATCAATTATCATTCATATGTGTGGATAAGGTAGGTGCTCATACATAAGCATGGTGATAGAATAAAACACATTAATTACTATTATGTAGATGTATAATAGTAGCCGGTAGATCTGTAGTTACGCGGGCAAGCTTCTGTGTCATCAATGTTTACTACGTTAAATTTTGCATTAGATTTAGCCATTAGATCTAGACATTTTCTTCTGTATGATTACAGATTCGACTAAATGAATTTTAGTAGACTCGATGTGCTGTCTCGACAATGAAAAATATTTATATTCTGCCAATGTAGGCGCAGGTACGTTTACGATATTATTTCTGATGTAGGTGTGACCAGCAATAAACTGAATCAACAAATCAAACAGGATGCATAGACAACAGCACTATCACAAAAATAATGTTGGTAGTAGATTCGGTGTGCCAGTTCCAAGTTGCATGTCACAGATCTTTGCAACTTGGTCTGGTGGGATGAAACCGAACGGTAAATAAATCAACGTGGATGTGCAGTGAATGGATTAACTTTCCATCTTTCATCTCTTGTCATTATTATATTTTTATGTGCTGCTCTTATTTAATGCCAGCCTGTTTCTTGACGTATGTAACGACGAAATTCGAGGCAGAAATTTCCGACATTGATTGAAAGATTTCACGTCTTTCACGACTATGCAACACGGAAAGGTATGGTCAAACCGCACGTGAATAAATCAATCCAGTACATGTAACTGATAGGAAATCAATCTCTCTTTCATATGATATGGCGTAATTTTACTTTGGTGTTGTATATATTTACCAGTTTGACAATTCATGACGGTACCCTCTGTTGAGAACTTTGCAACTTCCCAAAACTGGCTGTTTGTCGCAACACGGTCTGGTGTGGTCAGATTAAAGACAGAATAATCTGAACCAGATTGGAAACATATAGAAGAATCTTTCATCTTTCTGGTGGTACCATTTGCTTAATTTTAAGTGCCCTAGTTATTTAGCAGTAATCCAGTTTCTGAAGCAAGTGACGACACAAAGTTGCAGAAGTATGCAACTTTTGGAGTCGAGTTTGAAATTTCACGACGTCGTCACGCCGATATGCATCACCGTAGAGTGTGTTTAAAATAAAAGCAAAATTAACACACAAAGATATGTACCTGATAGAAAATTTTCTCGTCTTTTACATCGTACTATTCTCTTTACATTCCACTCCATTGTTATTAAGCGGTAGGCCTTGAAACAATGACACCATCCAAAAAGCAGTTTGCAACTTTTAGATTTTGGATGTTTGTCGCAGAAGTTTGCAACACGGTTTCGTGTGGTCAAAGTGAACGTGACATAATTTTCAAAATGTAAGGAACAGATAGAACAATCTTTCTTCTTTCACGTAGTACTATTAAAAAATTTCGTGCTCTAGATTTTTTTTACAATAAGCAAGTTTCTGACACAAGCGGCTTCAAAAGGTTGCATAAGTATGCAACTTTCCGGCTCGATTCTCAGTCTTTTTGACGCTGTCGCAGAAGTTTGAAACACGTCGTAGTGTTGTCAAACTAAACAAAATATAATGACATGAGGGTACGGGATCGATAGAAAAATCTTTCATCTATTACATGGTGTGGTTGTTTTTAACATACGTGCTGTGGTTTTTTAACGGTAACGTCGTTTCTGACCTAAGGGTTAAAAATCCTCCTAATTTTCGTCAATTTGATGACGTTTTAAATCTACGTTTACATTCTTAACTATATATATATATATACTGTTTTACATCAGCTTCTTCTTGTCTGTCTTCTTTTTTGCTTCCACCTTCTTCTATTATTATCTATTTTCTTGCAACTGACAAAGACACTTTTCTGTCGAAAGCACGTGTATTTCCTTGTTTCCTTGTGTTCCGTCGTCTAGGCGAATACATTTCCCTAGATCTGTTCTATCAGTTTTGTCAACCTCAAAAGTAGTTGTTCACTCATTCCTCAGAAAAAGAATGTTTCCTTTCATATTCATGAAATCACACGTGTAATTGTGTTGTATACAAGTCTGCAATTGACCACTCCACAACGCACCGCTTCCAGCCGTAAGCTCCGCCCCTCTGGCAAGCGACCCGAAAAGATTGCTGCAGCCGAATCCAGAAGTACTCTCGATCTCTTGCCAGAAGACCTGTCGCTGTTGTATTTGGTCAAAGCCCGTCTATTTTAAAATAGACGAGCTTTGGTTATGGTCAGAGAAAACTCACCCAAAGGTCAAAGCGGACTTCTGAGACACAGGACCCTGTGTTGACATTTTTAAATGGTCTGCAGTTAGTCTTATCATGCCCTCCTTGGTCAGATGGGAAAGGGAAGGGACAGTTTACATCCCAGGGAGGGAGTGCCGTCGAGTTGGATCTAAAAATCCAGGTCCGCCGTCACTGTCATCGTCTCCGTTCACCTCTCCCTCCCAGACCTCCTCATCTGAACTATCATATGGCATTTCGCTGTCTGAAGACTCATCAGAACTCATTTTCGCCAAATATACGCTCGCACTGTGCACGCTGAACTCAAACAAAATCGAAAATGGCGACAAAATGGAAAATGCTGCATGACGCATTTGCGTTGCGTAATTGTAATCGAAAAACAATCTAAATGACGTCGTTTTGCACACAAACTGCTCAGACAGAGTTTCCTTGATGTATTTCTCGCAGAAAAATACTAGGTTCGTTTTTGTTTTTTGTTTTTTTTAACTGCTAAAATGGCATGTTTGTCCATCGATCACCGGTGATCGAAATTCAAGGAAAAGAACTGCAAGGAGTTAATGTTACCGTTACTCATTTCCTCACTGGGGTATTAATTTGCTCTGGGCTGGTAACAAAGAGTGCCTGGCGGGCGCTACCGTGCGCAGGCACGCACGTACGCACGCACCCACACACACCCATACACACTATTATTAAACAGATAATGCAATGTTCCAAGTGAATGAACAATATTTCGGCCGTTATACGGCACGTATTTTGTGTTTAGCCATGTAGTCCTACACTAATAATTATGCTTCCACCACATGCACACAATCATTGACTTTGACAGCTTACAAAAGAGAAAACCGAACGCGTGCATAAATTAACTGGATGATACGTTTTGTACTAAGGCTGACATATCTTGGAACACACGTAGTAGTTCTTTGTTATCACGCTCGGGTTTAGTTGATCATGGGGTCGACCACAGCCTTGATCCAAGCTTTACAATCTTTCAGCCTTGTTTTTGGCTTCGGAAGCGGCTAGAATGTGACACCTGCACATTGGACAGGGTATCGTTCGTCTGACTTACACTGGCCATAGCAACAATTCCGTTTTCCTGTTGTTTTTTCCTGCCATGTCGAACACTGCCAACTGACCACTTGCAATGTCTGGCACGAAGGTTTGCCAGACCATTTCAGGCCTTGTCAAAACACGTGGGCACCTCATTATGCTGCGGCACGCGATTGGCTGAAATCTAAGGGTGTGTCTGCTTTGACTGACAGGAGTGGAGTCGTCTATTGGTCGAAGGTGTCTACAAACCAGAACAAGCTTGTTTGACAGAATCGTGTCTCGCGTTTTTTTTTATATATTTTTTTTAAACCTAAGCTGCTTAGGTGTGTCAGCCCATGCTAACGGAGTCTACCAACTAGACGGTGGTTTTCTTTCGTTAGCATTATGTGCCGGCGATCACCGTTGAGCTACTCAGGTAGCGAAACACGTGTCTGATCTAGGCAACTAAGACTGATCACCACATCAGATTTTTGCTTTCTGCATTGTGGGCCAAAAATCGGATATCAGTCATTAAACATATCAACAGGACATACACCAAACACGTTCACTCAGTCTGTATATAATCATATTTAACGCAGCTCACAGAGCTACAAGTACAATAACTTCGCGGTTTACTCAAAGCAATGCAGAATTTCAGTTTAACACTGAATGACGTTTAACATTACACAGCACAATACAACACACACACACACACACACACACACACACACACACACACACACACACACACACACACACACACACACGCACGCACGCACATACAGAGAAACACTACCCAGAACAATACCACACACACACACACACACACACACACACACACACACGCACACACACACACACACACACACACACGCGCGCGCGCGCACATACAGAGAGAAACACTACGCAGCACAATACAACACACACAAACACACACACACGCACATACAGAGAAATACACATGCATGCACGCAAAAACACGCACGCACACATGCGCGTACGCACGCTCACACACACTCACGCGTCGAGGGAAGAGGAAAGAAAGACATCGCGGGTTTAAGATCTTCCAGATCTAAACATAACGCCTCCAAAATTAATTACTCGATCTAAAATTAATAACATATCGTGCGTTACTCTGACAAATATACTGACGACTCGTCTCTTTCTGCCAGCTACAGAAGATTAACTATGTCGCTAGTCCTCGAAACAGAGGGAAATAATAACGTATCGTACGTTTCTCTGTTACAGTCCATTCCGCAAACTCTCATCTCGCAAAGCTCCTCGGAACTGTAGCAGAACCGGTACGCAACCACACAAATAGCTAGCACCTTATCTTGCAGAAGTTACAATCTTTCACACTCCGGCTGTAAAACACCACATCAGCATTACAAATGTTACTGATTTGACCTTCAGCTACACAAATTAATACCCGGCATGTCGACTCGATACGCCCATTTTGTTGACAGGTTTAGAATGACAAGAAAAATGGAGTTCTCGAAGCCCGACGACTATTATTGGCGGGAACTTATCACTGGCGGGAGCTGCCACAAGTATCATTTTTGTCGAGACAACAGACGGGTTTTGTCCGGGTTTGTCGCGACGAACATTGTCGCGACAAAAGTTTTGTCGCGACAAAAATTATACTTGTTGCAGCTCCCGCCAATGATAGACGACTGCCTGTCTCGGCTGCACTCTCAGTTCTATTTCAAGTTGATCACCTTCACTACCATCAGCTGATTTCCTGCACAACTATAATCGCCTACAAAACACGAGTGTGTGTGTGTGTGTGTGTGTGTGTGTGTGTGTGTGTGTGTGTGTGTGTGTGTGTGTGTGTGTGTGTGTGTGTGCGCGCGCGCGCGCGCGCGCATGCTTATCATTGTACACTTGTGTGTGGGAAAACTTGGGAGTAGGCCTATGAACTTGTTCTGAGTGTGGTTTGTTCATGGGCTGATTAGAATTAGCTATGTCTTAGTAGGCCGGTTTGCCCCTCCGGGTTGTTTCTTGCACTCACTCTTGTTTTAATTTTGTTGTTGTAAAAGTCTCGTAAATATGAATACAGATGGAAAAATGCACTTCTGTCACTAATGCACAAAACTGGCCATCAGTAATACATCACGTACCACCCACTGGCTGCAGGCTACAATTAACTTTCTGTCCTAACGTGATATAAGATTAACCATTCTAATCATTATCTCGTTCGCTCAGATACTGGCTCTGGAGGTGAATTTCGTGGTCTTCTGGAAGGAATGAACAAGCTCGTACAGCTTTTCTTGAAGTCTTACTTTAAAGTGTCTCGTGATGCTGGTGCGCGCGTGTAGATTAAAGACATGTATATTAAAAAAGCCGGGTTCGATTCGCATCCGATCTGGGTCGGCTCGGAAGCGTTGGCCAGAACCGGGCCCGATGAGTCTTGCACACCTACTTGCTTCCGGACAGGATCCGTTTGGCCGGGCCTCCTTTGCAAGAACGGAACCAAATCGGATGCGGGAAGTCGGATCCGGCATATACGATCCGGCCCGATTCTGGTTGCATGCTGGCCGTACAGGGAGGGGGGGGGGGGGGGGGGGGGAGAGAGAGAGAGAGAGAGAGAGAGAGAGAGAGAGAGAGAGAGAGAGAGAGAGAGAGATGAAACAAAAACAAACGAAAACTTGAGTTCTTAGTTGTTTAAAATATTAGTTGCTTAAGCAACGACACAGAGAACTGCTCTCTGTCTTTGC
>OY757551.1:14692718-14720218 GCA_963584105.1 Alviniconcha strummeri
GTAGGTGGTCAGATTCCACGCAGATGTTATCTACTACAAGTGATTCGAGTAGTTCCGGTTTGCACAAAACAAATCATTTGATACAATAAAGTAGTCAATTGTGCTTGAGCTAATCTGAGACACATACGTTTCACTGTCATCAAAGCCAAATGTTTTTATTCCGTTCAGAATTGAGCACTGGAGTGCACTGCATAAGTTAAGCAACACCGTCACAAAAGCATCTGAACCTGAATCTTGCGATGACCTTTGAAACACATACTCATCCTCCCCGCTACGTAACATTGTCAAGTGGACCCTTTCGGTTTTCCTGGCTTGTCCGAGCATTGAAATCTCCACACATGAAGACTAAGAATTCGTCTCTTGTGTTATAAAGGTCTGACAGACAATGTTCAATTTGCTCCGCTCCTACACCATCGGCTGTCTGTGCATATGCAGGTGAACCACTGGGTGGAATATGGACGAAAATAAAC
This sequence comes from Alviniconcha strummeri, assembly GCA_963584105.1. NCBI lineage: Eukaryota > Metazoa > Mollusca > Gastropoda > Provannidae > Alviniconcha > Alviniconcha strummeri. Next base: position 14,693,189 of record OY757551.1, read on the forward strand.
AAAACGTCTTTGTCGATATTTAGTAGCGCTTTGGAGCTTTCAAGTACGATGAAGTTATCAAACTCACAGTGACTTGCCTAAACAAATGCGCAAAACATTTCCGTATGCAAACCACTACTCTCCCCCTTCGTCTATCCTGTCTACTGAGTTTCTTGGCTTGTGCTATAAAACTCTTTTATATGTAACCGAGTGCATTGTGTGTGTCCAGGGCATTGTGTGTGTCCTTTAAGATTTTCTTTCCTGTCGTCCTTTCTCTTTTTTATTTTTTATTTTTATTGGGTGGGAATGTTATGGCCCCAATTATCTAAAGTGTTAAAACCTGTGCGATGGGCCCTCTTGGAGTGACTGATTAGCTAAGCTGGCTGAAAAGTCATCCCCCAGCCGTTCCGACGTTTTGATCTCCTTCTGTCCACATGGCGAAGACCGGAGTCACCAATTAGGAGGGCAGCAAGGCTTCCCTCCTTGGGAGTCTCAGTGGAGGTGGATTTGTTTACTTGGATGTCACTTTTGTCAGATACGGTGTCTTCGGCAGAGCCGTCAGTTGATGTCTTTTTTGACTGCTCCAAACGGAGGGTGGAGGAGGAGTCATTGGTTATGTCAGTGGTGGTAGAGAGAAGGAATGATAAACGTTTATTTGTCGGAGGGATCTGGGGCATTGGCCTGTTTGCATCTGATTGTCTTGCTTCTGTGCATTAGGAAAATGACCCGTTGTGTCCTGTGCCTACATTGTGGTCTGTTTATTTACACTGGGAAGGATAGAACATTTAGAAAGACGTCCTCGTGAGCCTTAATTTTTATTGTGTTCTGTTCCATGGAAGATCTCAAGGTTTTCTTGATTTACATCTCGCGACTCGTTCTTCACTGTTATGACAGATTTCAGGCTATTTGACTCTGTTGCACCTTAAATTGGTCGAACAGTACACGGACTCCGGCAATGCACAGCGAGAAGATAAAAGTGTCCGAGCAGCTGAGAGAGAGAGAGAGAGAGAGAGAGAGAGAGAGAGAGAGAGAGAGAGAGAGAGAGAGAGAGAGAGAGAGAGAGGCAAGTATTTGAGCGGTGTTTGTGCAACGCAGGATCATACCGTGTGTGTGTGCGCCATATGTATGGATGTGCGTTCGTGTGTGTTATGTGTGTGTGTGTGTGTGTGTGTGTGTGTGTGTGTGTGTGTGTGAGAGAGAGAGAGAGAGAGAGAGAGAGAGAGAGAGAGAGAGAGAGACAGAGACAGAGACAGAGACAGAGAGACAGACAGACAGACAGACAGACAGACAGACAGCGAGAGAGAGAGAGAGAGAGAGAGAGAGAGAGAGAGAGAGAGAGAGAGAGAGAGAGAGAGTGCGTGCTTGTCCCATACAGACCTCCAGCACCGTGTTGCCCAAGACTGAAGAGAGGAAAGCCAGACCGATGACAGCCATCCCACTACACACACCTGAGCACGAGACGAAATGGTTGAAAACAAAATGCTGAATATATGTAAACAAGTATTAACCGTAATTGGATTGTATGACTCAGACTCTTTCGAAATTCACTCGTAGCAAAAGGTAAAAATTCTAGGCACAATCGTTAAAGGCACCATCAAATTGAAAGAAAAACATAAGTCTTTTTGCAGACAGACACCAACTGATTTTTACGAGTGACGCTCGTGTGACGAAGGCAGGTCAACCTGCCGTGTCATTCGTGGCAACAGTTTGGCATCTTTAAGAAAATACACAGAATACAAGAAATTATAGGGTTCCAACAAATTCGATTAGTGCCTAGAATATGTAAGAACAGGCAAGTACCTAGAAATTTAATCCTTGTGAAATAGTTATAATTATGAATCTCACTTTATTTCTCCACCCCCCAGTCTCCCTCCTTTCTTTCTTTGGAAGTTTGTCACACTGATTCGTCTTTAAAAACCGCCCTCAAAACTCACCTTTTCAAGATCTGTTTCTTTCACAGCCGTGTCTATCCCAGCCGAACCGAAAGTATTTTTGTGTGTGTGTGTGTGTGTGTGTGTGTGTGTGTGTGTGTGTGTGTGTGTGTGTGTGTGTGTGTGTGTGTGTGTGTGTGTGTGTGACGGCCTTATGCTCCCTAGTAAGTTCTCTCCGAACAGAATAATTTTCTTCCTCTTCTTTTTTTTCTTCTTTTTTAAAAATTATTTATTTAAGCTTGCGCACAGCTTTTAAAGGGTATCGTTTATCCACTAGATGTAAAAGCACACAAAAAGTACTAGATCTAGTTCACGGAAAAGAGTGCGTTACTCTCTGTTGCAGCTAGATTTGGTTCTGTCCCTCAGTATGAGCGCTTTCACTATCTGTCTTGATATTGTAGATATATATATTTCATGTATGTGTGTGACTATGACCTAGTATTTTGGCAAGCGTTGCCTGTGCTGAGGCGGAGAGCTCGGAGCCTCGCGCCTGGATCCAGGGCTTCACCAAATCCTCCAGGATTGTGATAGAAAGGGCATTCAGCACAGACGACACCGAGCTGCACACACACACACACACACACACACACACACACACACACACACACACACACACACACACACACACACACACACAACACACGAACGCACGCACGCACGCACGCATGCATGCACCAATTTAGAATTCACCCTGCAAGAAATTATAATCATATGGATTGCCAAAGCTGAGGAAAAAAAGAAGCAAAAAAAAAAAAAAAAAAAAAAAGAAGAAGAAACAAACTGAAATACATTAAGTGCTAGGTAGGTTAAGATCACACTTTTTAACAGGACCAGATAAATGTCACGCGCATACAGTAATACGCACCTTGCAAAAATGACACATTGCAGAGACAATTATTTCAAGTTAAAGAAAAAGGCGAAAGAATTTATCTGCGTGCGTCCAGTACATCTCAAAAATACCATTTTCCAATAACAACCGCATGTCTGTTTCTTTGACAAAATGTAGGGTATATATAGCCTCAAGCGCATTAGCGAAATCTTGCATCTTCTGTTAAAAAGCCTCGAGTACACCTCATATGTGTTACAGTTCGACTGTCAGCACATCCACACAAAGTTTACTCACAGTATCAAATCAGCACAAAATATGCATTAAAATGCTGAAGGAACGGGTAAAGTAATCGTAAGTCGGACAGTCTTTCATCTTTTGTAACAACAGAACAGACGATCTTCGGAAATCCAGGGGACTGCACTCGGTAAGTGCCTGCGGGTGTAGCGCAGAGTAGGTACGCTTTTGTTGGGGGTACAGTCAGCCCGTGACGAAGACGAACGGATGCCGTGAGAAAAAAGCAGATATGGCATCAGAAATGCCGGTCAGGCACTGTTCATGGGGTACTTGCAGCTCTGATAGTAGGTTCCCCCCATTTTGTGAAGGCGTCCGTTTTGTGCCGTTTGCCAAACCAATGCGAACGCTTGAAACATGCCTTCGTTGGTTGCAGGCGTTTCCACAGCCAGTCCAGTGTATTCAAAATAGATTCGGAAATCCAGGGGACTCAGTAAGTGCATGCGGGTGTAGCGTTGAGTATGCACGCTTTTGTTGGGGGTACAAAGAAACCGTGGGAAAGATGGCCAGATACTGGTAAAAGAAGCAGAAAAGACATCAGAAATGCCTGTTTAGAACAGTTTGTGGGGGTACATGAAGCTCTGGTAGTAGGTTCCCCAAGTTTTGTGAAGGCGTCCGTTTCGTGCCGTTTGCCAAACCAACGCGGCGAACATGCCTTGGTTGGATCAAAGCCTGCGGGCGTCGCCACAGCCAGTCAGCAAAATTATCTCTTTTTTTATTACTCGAAGCGGTCGGAATTTCGCACACGTAAAGCCCGTTCTTAACTGGGCGAATGTTTGTTCGCCCGAACATACTTCGGACACTTCGACGAACTATGATTCGTTTCTTAATTCAACTTTTAGTTCGCCGAATATGGTTCGGACAGTCCAAACTTTACTTCATTCTCATCTGGCTTGTAATGAGATGCAAGCTTCGGCCCGAACTTGCGGCAGACGCGCAGCAGACAGCATGATCGAAAATGTAGGCTAAAGTCAAGTCAGGTCAAGTCAATATACTTTAATCATCCCTCACAGGGTAATTCACCTAACTACTATCTCATTCTGGGTCTCCGAGACAAGGCTGCGCCTTCCACAAGTTAACAAATAAACAAATTCCCTCCGCAAGCGAGTGAAAAACCTAGCGACACCGTCATCCATTTTTATTTTTGTGTTTTCTTCATCCACAGGAGAGCTCTGCTCTCAGCCAATCAGAGGCAATGATCGTCCAATAGGGCGAATGTTCCCAGAACATGTTGAGCGAAGGTTTTTGGACCCCGAATATAGACTGGACGAATACTTCCAACTAGGTTCGCGAAGAAAAGTTGGCCCAATTAAGAACCAACTAGCTTCGCCGAATACTTCCAACTAGCTTCGCGAAGAAACATTCGCCCAATTAAGAACGTGCTTAAGGAGCGTCTGAGCCAGTGAAATGACCATTAGCAAGCTATGTGACGTGCCCAGTTGCTTTTTGTCTGTAGTTGTTGCGTGTGTGTGTGTGTGTGTGTGTGTGTGTGTGTGTGTGTGTGTGTGTGTGTGTGTGTGTGTGTGTGTGTGTGTTAGGGAGCCAGTTGTATGTTTTTGCTTTGAGGATGGAATAACTAACGTATATGTAAGCACTGTATAAAATATGAAAATCTCCGGTAATATCCCAGGAGTTGGTCGGAAATTCCTGGGAACTTTTTACATGCCATTTTGGGTCACAAGTATCATTCAAATCAACCAAACGGCTTCATATCTAATGAATGAAGCCAACATTTATGAAAGGTGTGGTGTCACTACACGATCAAATTGTTTTGCCGACAGCAGCACCGAGGAAACCTGCACGGTGTAACTCGAAAACTAGATCTAGATCAAACATCAATGGCGCATAAGCATACCCGAAAGACGCAAATGTGATAAAACTCACTTTTAAGTCAGGCCTCTCCAATAAATTCTGTATTATGTGTTGTTATTATGTTTGCTTTGGTCTGCTTATGCATATTTCTCTGGCAGATTATTGTGCATACATGGCTTACAGGTTAGTTGTACAGTTTGATCTATCGTTAGGTCTATTTCAGGGGATTTTTGAATTTCAAGTCATTATCCTCTAACAGTTTACCACCTCTAAATCTGAACAAATTCAGTGAATATTGTATTAATTAACAGTACACACACGATGCTGAAGTACACGTAAACAGGGTGAAGTGGGTTTTTGTTTTATTTTTTACACCACCCTCCTGATGTCAAATGTCCCGATGCCTGCTATTCACAATCCGGTGCGAGTGATGGAATAGAGAAACCGGCTTCGCTATTCCTGGTTCTGTATTTGATCCTCTGCACGCAGTGATCTGCTTTTGGTCAGCCATGAAGCTCTACCGACGATGCAGCAGAGGCTACCGATGAGTCTTTACATTTCTTTTTCTTAATCAAGAACACAGTGTAAATAATGAATGTTTGCAGTCCATTCAGTCAGTCCGCCATTTCAAACGGATGTGGCCCCACCAAAAAGACCATAGTACGCGATAAAGGTCCATGCTTGAAGGTCTGTCAGTATCTGTCACAGACCAGCGTCTCTATTCTGAAATCATGGACCTGTATATGCCAGTATATAGATCAGTTCCGTGTCTGAAATGGTGTCCTACCTTCAGGGTGTTTCACTTCTCCCGGAATATATATATATAAAAAAATCTCTCCTGTTATTTCCGGAACTCGTCTATTAAGAAAAACAACAACACAATTTCCACTAAAAGAATAAATACTAAATGTAAAATTCTTTAAAAACTTTTTATTGTCCGTTTTATAAGCTGATCAAGCGTAGGAGACTTTCTGTGTCAAGATCAACTTACATTTCACCTTTAGGTTCAAGAGTATCCGACTCAAGAGATCACTTAATTTTGACTTGACGTGTTTTGTTGTTGTTTTTTGTTTTTGTTTTACAGCTGATCCACATATTGTTTTAAATGAATTATTCAACATGAAGAGACGAAATACATTTATTTTGAACCAATAAACAATTAGACTCAATTTCGTCTTTGGTGCCTTAAATGAACTAACCCACGTAGGTTTGGCTAAAAAATAAATTGGGTAGTCCTTTTTTTTTTTCTTTTTTTTTTTTAAAACTGTTTATAAAGGTAGGATTTTTCGGTAGCCTTAATTTCTGCTTTGGCCCTTTTGAAATACGCCAGTTTAAGACTAACTGTAGTGGCCTAAAAATAGATTGGGATATTCCCACGTGATGAAACTATATATGGAATGCGTTTTACGTCATTACCTTTTGCTGTTTCACACCCGTTTTCGTAGACTCGGCCTGCAAACAATTGACAGTGGCGTCGTCTTAGAAAACAGACATTACTATTCACTGTCTGTCTCAGGCACGTAATCTGCTCAGGCCTAATAATTTGACGGGCGACTTAACTGGTGATTGTGTGAATAATTTTATATCTTTCTTTGAATAAATCGCCCTGATATAAAGGCATTGGTTGACAGGTCATAAAGCACCAGTTTACTTACTTTGAATAAATCTCCTAATCGTGCAATGTGTACCTCGCTATACTGGATGAGACCGGTAGCTACCGTTTACTAATGTTCGGCGGTGGACTGAAATGGAAGGTGGTGGGTGATGAATTTTTCCCACCGTACTGATCCGATGCTACTACAGGAAATATTTCAAACACCATTTTCTAATAATAATAATAAAATAAAAAGAGACTTGGGGGGGGGGGGGGGGGGGGGGGGATATCGGCCGGAGGCACGCCAGAAAAAACAAACACATTACGCAATTGTAATAGAATACAGTAGATATATAGTTCCGGCAGACTACTATGAATTAAAAAAAGAAAAAGAAAAAAGGAAGCATCAGGAACTTTTCCTTTTACGTGTCCAGTGAAAAACCTTTGCCTGTTTCCTACCGCAGCCGTCTAAACTTGTACACAGCTCTCTCCACCTGTATCTGCGTTGTCGATCTCTTGACGAAATTGAGCTAAGCGTTCTTTTTATTTTCGTTCTCCGAAGATAACTGGCAGTAACTCAAAAGCTATCTCTACTTTGATTGTATAACCTTGAAAAAACGGAAAACCACAAGTGTTTCATTCTCAGTGCTTTCGATGAATGGGTTATAGAAACAGCGCATGAAAGAATGCATGTATTGTCTGTTAAAAAAAAAAAAAAAAAAAAAGTGCACCACAAAACAAGACACCTGTCTCGTCCCGTTTTCTCTTGTCTAGTAACTATTTTTAGTTTTGTCATTCTTACCTTCAGTAACTATTTCTAGAGCCATTTTCCCCCTTCTCCTTTATATATATATATTATAACCTTCACGTCAAATTATTAATATCGTAATGACTTCAAAATGAGTTTGCCATCATTTAATTGTTCGTTATGGCAATTTCAGACAGGATCAGTTAAATTTGTGTATTTTATGCTGTTCCCCATGAAAAGATTAGGAAAATGAAATTATTTCAACACACTGTCCAGATTTAAAAAATGAACGTTGACAAAAATAATTTATACACAAAACGGGGAAGATCCGGTATCCTATCAACGATGTCATATGAAAACGCGGGAAAGAGCTCGTGAAAAGTGTGTTTGTTACAGTGTCTGGGAATGTCCTCTTCTAAAATCATTATAAAATGAACTACAAAACTTTTAATGCAGATCATGTTCGTTTAACCTACTCAAAACACACGAGAAGTTTAGCCTCCGAAGGAGAGTTCCTTTAAGCGGTAGTCCCTAAAACAACAATACCCTCCGAAAAAGCGTTGTTGTTTTTTGTTTTTTTCTTCTTCTTTTTTTAGTTTTGTTTTTTTTAAAGCTTTTTTTTCTTTTTCTTTTTCTTTTTTCTTTTTTAACAATAAGCAATTAGTTTTTTGTTTTGTTTTATACAAGTGACTTCAAAAAGTTGCAGAAGTATGCAACTTTTGGGGTCAATTTCGATTTTTTTAACTTTATCGTCGTGGTGTCAAACAAAACAAAATGTAATGAAATGCGGGTACGGGATCGATAGAGGAATCTTTCAGCTATTACATGGTGTGGTTGTTTTCAATATACGTGCTGTTGTTTTTCAACGGTAATGTTGTTTCTGACCAAAGGGTAGGCGACTCGTAGTAATACATTTTGGGGAGAAGTTGCAGACATCTGCAATCGGTGAACCTGCTATCAGCATATACCCGTATTTACTCAAAGGCGGAAGACTAAAAAACTGAAAGCAAGAGGCACTTTCATCTTCATCTGCATCTCGTTACCAAGTCCCGCGGTAGATGAGAACTAGGTTAGCCGACATATCGTCTTCCGCATCGTTCGTCTTCGAGGGAAAATGATGCCGCGTAGGATGTTCCGATCTGTCGAAACTTTTTGTGAACGGCAAATTTACTGAACGTTTTCATTTTCGTATGTTATGATATTTTCCTTTGTGTTTGATGCATGTGTCCATCATGTTTTGCTTGTCGACTGTGACATCGCCAACGCCGCTTATATTCGGGAGAACTTCTCTATAAGCTTTGTTTTATGTCCAGGAGCGCACACCTAAAAATAATTTGTGCGCGGTTGGACTTTCTTGTTACTATTTTCATCCGCACACTTTCAGATTGTGAGTACGGATACAATTAAATTATGTGCTAATTCTAGTTATGCTGTACGCATTTTTTCGTACCACAGACGCAAAATACGTAATATTTCTCTTCATTTGACGCAAATCATTAACAGGCAGCGTGACCCATTGCAGCAAAGATGTAGGACTAAGAGAGGTATACTTTATTTCTGCAATACAGGAAAGATGTAGGAAATGTATATGTATACGAATATTTTATTTCAGAGATGTAGCAAAGATCAGCCAAAATATGCTTTATCTCAGCAACGCAGTGAAGACCTTATTTCTTACCTTATTTTAGAGACGCACCAACGCCAGTCAGGATATGCTTTACCTCAGAGATGCAACAAAATCCAATTAAGCTATGCTTTACCTCAGAGATTCAGCATAGTAGCCTATATACACGATATACCTTACCTCAGAGATGCAGCAAAGATGCAGGACACAAAGAGACCCGGGACACCGTTCATAGCCCCAAGCTGGTCCATCACGAAGTAGGGCAGTATCTGCGAAGATGCAGAACACTTATCTCATTGGCGGCTACAGACAAACAAACAAACAAAAAAAATAGCCCCCCCCCCCCCCACCCAAATAACTACCCCCCCCCCTCCCCGCAACTTCCTCCCCCCAAAACAACAACAACACAACAACAACTGGCACCCCCCCCCCCATCCAAACAACAACAAAAACATCCAAACAACAACAACACAAAACACCTGAAACAAACTTGACAGCCAGCTTTCTCAAATATGATCCAAGTACATAAATATTTAAAAAGAATGCAACATGTACACATTTTCAGGCCCCCCCCCCCCCCTCCCCCCCCCCACACACACACTTAAATGTTTTTTTGCTTTTAACTTTCGCTACTCGCTCCCCTCCCCTCAGTTCCTCCCCCCTCCCCCCCCTTCGTCTATCACCTTCCACGGACTCAGTCGCGCACCGACCCTCACACACGCAGTCTCTGACCCTCCCGCTACCGCTCGCTCTTTCGCGCATTCTGTCCATATCTCGCATTCACGCTGACATTCCAGTACCGTTGTCACCATTTATGAATTGGGCCAAAACAAAGGGGGATCTTTAATCCCGTTAAATCAACACAAAACAGACAACCCGTTCTTGTTCGAGTGCAATCATGTCGCCTTTCTTATAAAAACAACCAAGATTGTCTGTAACCTTTCCCAAACAAGAGGAGAAAAGGGGCCCCTCCGTTTTTTCTGTTTCACCCAGTTCACAAAAGGTGTCATGACAACTCCTGTAGGTATTGTATAATGGAGTTTTCTGGTAAATAGTTTTCTGTAATGGTCAATAACCTTATGCGGCATTTGGTCTGCAGCCCCGGCTTTCGTCTCACAAACCAGACTACAATACGTTCCTGAGCATAGTTTCAGCTAAACACTATAATACACGTGGCGTGTCGACGGAACTCGACCGGTCTGATAAGCATAATAATAATAATGTACATTTATCATGCGCTCATCAACGCCCTGAGCACTCACATGATACATATTAACCTAAATATGATATTCTATACACATGTAGAGCATAGTCCTACCAAAACAATTTACATGATTAAGTATTATACACACACACACACACACACACACACACACACACACACACACACACACACACACACACACACACACACACACACACCAAAAAACAAAACAAAACGTAAAAACCGCACTACAAACACACACACAGAATGACTGTAGCAGAAACTGGGTACTGATATTATTTAGAATGGAAATATTGTGAGAAGAGGAAGGTTTTCAGTTTGGCTTTGAAAGATGACAGGGTTGAGCAGTGTCTTGTAGGAGCGAATTCCAAATGTGGGGTCCAAAGAAAGAGAAGGTGCGAAAGCCACGAGTCTTGCGTTTGTATTGTTGGATTTCCAGCATGCGGGTGTCAGAAGAAGAGCGTAGTGTACGAGACGGAATGTAGACATGCAGCAGTTCAGACAGGTAAGCAGGACCAGAACTACTTATATAGCACTGAAACACATACAAGCTACTTTATACTTAATACATTCTGAAATGGGAAGCCAGTGCAGTTTTTCCAGGAGAGGTGTTGAGTGGTGGTGACAGGGTGCCAAGAGAACAAGTCTTGCAGCAAAGTTCTGAATTTTCTAGAGAGGCTGGATAACAGAATTAGGTGTACCCATGAGGAGTCAGTTGCAGTAGTGAAGCCGTGGGAGGATATAGGAAGTAACAAGAGTCTTGGTTGCGTCTTCAGTGAGAAACCTGCGGATTGAACCAATGCGTTTAAGATCGAAATAAGCAGTTTGGCAGATTTTTATGACGTGCTTCTTCAAGGACAGTTTTGAGTCAAGAATGAATCCAAGGTTCCTGGCAGAATCAGAGAAGGGGATGTTGTGAGAGCCAAGAGTAATCGAGTCTGGGAAGGAAACGGTAGAAAGTTTCAAGGAAGACGAAAAGGGAAAAGAAGAGCTTCTGTTTTGTCGTCGTTCAGTTTAAGCTGGTTTTCCGTCATCCATTTAAAAAAAAAAAAATGTCGTCTGTGCATGCACTGAGTTATTTGGTGAGGTTGATCACTTCACTGAGAGGAGCGGATTTCTGGAGCTGTTTGTCATTTGCAAAAAGCTGATGGTTTACAGGGTGGTTAGCTATGATATCGGAGAGAGGCGTAGTGTACAAGACGAAGAGAATGGGGCCCCAGTACTGAGTCCTGAGGCACACCGTACACGAGCTGTGATGGTGACGAAGACGAGTTACTGACTGAAGTGGACTGATAACTGTCTGAGAGGTATGACTGAAACCATTGGAGTGCAGTAGACTGAATGCCAAAAACAATAGAAGAACAACCTCTCATCTTGATGGCTCCTTCAGCTGTGTGCACGTTCAGTCACAAGCTAACATCCAGGGCCCATAATTATGTATACTGAACAAATGAAGTTAAAGGCGGATAGCCACTAATCCCGATCTGCCCAGAAGTCCGCAAGTCCGGCTCTCCTTCCACATGCACGAGTCGTCAAAAGCCTCCGAAACGGTTAATTGTGTTTATTTTTAGATCGGAAAAGTCCCTTGTTTACCAACAATGCAACGCGTGTGACATCGAAAGTAAGTGATCGGACACCGCACGACAACAGCCTTATCTATTTTAAAGTTCAATCAAAGTTCAAATTGATGTCAGTGTCCCAATGACCCCTTCCCATTCAGTCGAAATTTTCATGTCTCATCTTCGCCGTCTATGTTGATTTATGACGCGTCTTGATGCGTGAATTGTGGTCTTTAGTGGTACGCGGGATGACGTCTGTCCGTACAAGTGTTTTTCTCCTCAATAGTAGCCTCTGTCGGTAACGGCAGCATCACAGACGCCATTTTTATACGGCTGTTTAAAAGTGAAAAAGTGAGTCTATAACTTTAAACGCATTTAAGCCGGCGGGATAGTCTTACTTGCTCTTCACACATGCCATTTTTTCCCCCCATTGTCGTTACCGTTTAGAAGACAAAAGCGATTAGGGGGGCTAACTGCTCTTCATATATATAGGCACAGGCGTCTTCCGGCGTCGGGAATCTGTCATCACCTTTCACTGGCCGCCTACAGTACACAAAACAGTCAACAAGGTCTTGACTGGCCAGCGTACAACATTGTGTATACCCAGCCAGATCCAAGCCTGTACAGCGTGTCTGTTCGCGGACTGACCAGTGACTCGCATGAAAATTGCGCTTTTTAGTCTTTACTATGCCTTCAGTTTTATGAACCTTTTATGCGTTTGGATCTTGTCTTAGAACGCTAGAAGTCGTTCTTGTTTCAGGTTCTCATATCATATCAAGTTACGGTTACAGTGTCGGATAAGAAGTTGCTGCGATTTTTTATAACTCTGTCAATAAAACTAAAGTGCACACTGATACTGTCAGTGTGCCAAGATCCACACGACTTCCCCCTTACTGGACTTTTAAAAGTTATTCACAGTTTTATTGCCGGTGATTAAGACGAATTGTTTCAAAATCTAAATCGCAACCACAGAAATATACCCTGCTTTAAAAGTGCAGAAATAAAATGATCTGAAACGGTGTTCGGCGCGTCGATGGTTAAACTGAGTTAGTGTGGCACCTCGGTTTTCGTTTTTACGCGAATGCTCAAAACATCGAACTTCTGCGGAGCAGCATAGACGTTTCACACTACAAACATATCGGCAGCCTTGCTGAAACGGTCTGCTCTCTGTCGCTGTCTAAGAGTGGTGACATTTGACATATCAGTTTCGAAATGTAGAGAAGTTAAATAGTCGCGCGAGTAGAGACGCCGCCATTGCTGCTTGTCTGTGGAAGTAAACACGCCGCGACAGGAAGTAGGTCAGGCTCGTTAGGAGGTTAAATGAACACGATCCTCATTAAACGTTTTGTGACTGAACGTGCCGTTGATTTTATGACGATTTTAGAAGAGGACCTTCTGTAACTAACACTGTCTGGTAAAATCCAAGAAGACGGTCGGAAATTCCTGGACCGTTTTAAAAGTTATTTTGGGTCACAAAATATCATCACAATCATTAAATGAGGTCCATATCTACCGATTACAGCCAAAATCCGCAACAAAAGGCGTATTTTTACATATATTTTTGTCTTTGATTATTTCCAGTCGGTGTCACAGATTGCAAATGGCGAACGAAGCCGACGAAGTGCTGCAAGGTAAGCGGCCTCGTTAACAAGCTACGGCAATTAAAAACCAATGGAAAATATACGGAAAAAATAGCAATCTGAGAACGTTGAGTCGTGAGTGCGATTGCCTTGCCAACATCGGCACCAAGAAAGCGTTCACGTTGCTACTGGGAAACTAGGTCAAATGTCAAAGGGCAACATGCGCCGACTCGAAACAATCAAAGACAAAAATGTAGGGGGGTCGGGAGGTGGGGCGGGGGGGGGGGGGGGGGGGGGGAATAATTTAAAAAAATCATCTTTTGTTGCGGATTGTGGTTGTAATCGGTAGATATGGACCTCATTTAATGACTGATAATATTTGTGACCCAAAATAACTTTTAACAATAACAATAATAACAAATTGTGGGAAATTAAAGCTGTCGTTCGATCGCACAACGAAGAACATATCTCAATAATTCTAAGTCATTAAACACACGCACATACACACTCGTAGACATACGCCCCCTTTCTCTCAATCTGCATACACTAACAGCAAACCCAACATTTCCTGGAATAATACTTTCTCTCATTAACCAAAACGTAAAAACTCTCAAATAAAAATCTTTAGGTTCACACATCCACAACCCTCCCTTAGAAAGCTATCATCCTCAACAGACGTATTGACACATGTGCACACTCAGTTAATGACTGGTATAATTTTCATTAAAAACTGACAGAACCGAGGGTAAAAACAAGGCTTTGTAACGGTTTGTATTTGTTCTCGGAAGTAAAAATCTTCCACTCCTGTTGCTACGTCTGCTGTCAAAGTAGTGTCTCATTGGGTGTGTAGTGTCGTTAATATTTGCATTAGCTTTCTGTACAGTCTCTTTTTGTGTAAAGTCTTAAAACTGTCCAGTGGCTTTCCCACAACATGATCTTTTAAAACGGTCAAGGAATTTCCGACGCTCTCCTTGAATTTTACCCACTGTTTTCACGAGTTCTTTCCCGCGTTTTAGTACGACATCATTGATAGGATACCGGAACTTCTCAGTTTTGTGTACGTGTCACATATAACATATTTTTTGTCAGTGTTTATTCTTTAAATCTGGACAGTGTGTTTGAAATAATTTCATTCTCCTAATCTGTTTATGTAGTCTAGTAATATTGGGTAAAAAACAGCTCCAGTGAAAGTACCTCCTTTCTAAGTGTTCTAAACCTTTTGGGGTTCTTTAAACATTGTGTGATCATAACAAACAAAGTCTACCAAAATATGACTTGCGGAACTTTGTTAAATAACAACTTTAACACAGTAGCAGTGCGCAAAATGCCGAAATATACTAAATTTTACAATTACCCATGTTTCTTTTTCAAATGCCCAAGTACGTACACGAGAAACGTTTTGACACTGGATTGAAAGCATATGTAACATCAAGAATGCCCAAAACTTAGCAGAATAGTATTTTAAAGGAGACAAGACCCTCCCCACCGCCCCTCCTCCCCCCCCCCCCCCCCCACCCAGAAAAAACAAAACAAACAACAACAACAACAAAACGTTTTGTAATGAACGCCGACTTCTTTGAGACAAGCCATTTACAATTCCTCATTTGAGGAGTTGCCGTCTTCAAAGCACTGCATTTTGATGACTGCATACACTCCTAGCATCTGCATTCTCCACAGCCGACAGTGCACACGAGTCCATGACGACGGCAGGAACATCGGGAAGACCGACAATCGGTCTTGCAATTGCACCTGATGACGTGAAGAAGGCCTTTGGGTGCTGCGGCGATTTCTGTTAGAACCGGGTACATGACGTTGTCCGTTATTTCCCATCCCCAGTCGGTTGGATCCATTTGGAAAGGTGCTACTTCCGTTGCAGAGATCCATTCTTGCACGTGAAAATATGTCCGAAGAGAATGGAACTGCACTGCTGCCGATGTTGGTGGGAGCTTGTTTGGCTGCAAGGTGGTTGTACAACTTGAGAGTTTCTGAATGTATTTCACATGTCGCAGTGTGTCCAAGTTGTCACCTGTCTTTCCATCATACAGTACCACCAGCGCTTTTTCTCCTGCTGCTATTATCTCTTCTCTGCTGCTGCCTGTGGTAGTGAATACCTGTGCACGTTCCCGAAAGACTTGTGATTCTTTCATTTTCCTGAGAGGCAGGGATTTACCGATTGTAAACAGGCTGTTGGTTGTATTGCTACTCGCTATTGCATGTGCAAAAAGTATGTTTTGGCACACACTGGCCCCAAAAGCATCTTGTACAGCTTTGATGTCCCACACCGTGGCACCGCTTTTCTTCGAACCGGGCGTGAAAATCACATTCCGATGCTCGAAGCTGACATGGAAGAGAAAAAGAATAAGTAGATCGACGACAGCAGTTTGTGTCTCTGTCGCCTTTTCCAGTGCTGTTTTCACATCTCCAGGTGCTTGGACACTTTCAAAGCCATTTTCTCGAAAAGTGGCAATCAGGTGCTTGATGAATTCCTGCTTTCTTGCCGAGTTCATGAGAAATCGCTGTTTTGTCTCACAAAGCAACATGTCACCGCTAAAACAGATGTCAGGGCCTCCACTGCACCCATTCGTCCTCCGAAGATGGGTCATGTCTTTGGTCGATGGCCCGTTATTGTAGCCGTCAAAGACCACAATTCCTTTTCCATACACGCGAATGATAAAGTTGCTGACTTGGACGTCCTGCATGGTGACTTTCTTTCTGGGAATTTTCTTGGGTTTGCTGACGCCAGGGGTTACAACAGCAACCATTCCCATCCCATGGAACGTGTTCCATCGATGGTCGCTGCATTGTGATCAGCGTTATCTGCCACGAACTGAACTGTGTGCTTGTGCGTCGTTTCAGGGAGATCGACTCCTTGGAGTTCAAACTTTCTAAGTTCAATGTAGGATGTACAGAAACCAAGGTGACTCAAGGTATCTATCAGAAATCTTGAGCCAAAAGTTCTGTGCATTTGGACATCGAGGCTGATCTGCAGTGGTGCGATAACCGTGTTTGGCCGAGTACTCTGTACACATTCCCGAAAGAATCATGTCTCCCCAAATGCCTACGGCTGATATTTTCAGGCTTGCGTCTTTCTTGGGATGACTTGTTCCAGAAATTGTCTCAAAGTTTCTGGAATATGGTTTCTGTGGTTCTCAATCGCGGTTGGATCCGGATATTCTTCTCTGGAGCTTGCCATTGATTTGATGTCACTATGTACAATGTCTGCCGCAGCCTTAATCACACGGTGCCTCGGTGTCAACATTTCTGGGTTGTTTGTAAAAGTCACGCAGAATTGTAGTCGCTGTCTTCTTTGGCGTTATCACATCTGCTTGATTTGGAGACTGTGCAAATAGAATCTCATCTCCATAATGTTTGATGAGTTTTGACTTCATAGGGATGTTGCTGTATGCTTCTGATTCACAGTCCTTTAAATGTTCAGCCATAATGTCAACCAAGTCTCGCACAGTGACTTGCTCAGAATCAAGGGTATCAAGGTACTGGATGACACTGTCAAATGCGGAGAGTCGTGTATTGTTATGCCTCCCAGAACATGATTTTTTTCTTGCCGGCTCTTCGCCCCGAAACATCTTTGGGATCTGACTGTCAGAGCAAAAGTTTGAAAAGCAAGTATTATGATATACTACATCCTGGGCAACATAGTCTTGCAAAAATTCAATTTTCCTCTTGTCATCTCGTGCCCACGAGTCCCTTCGACTAGAACATATTCGCAACACTGTCTCTTGAAACTCTACTGTTTGCACAGCCTTCAATTGTCCGACTGAGGATCGTTTACCTCCCCACCCCTTCTGGTCCTTTTCTTCTTTTCCACAAAACAATCATTTTGGTTTAGAATCTTCTGACCCGGGCTGTCTTCTCTTTTGGGGAGACTTAAGCTTTAATGTCTTCTTCAGCTTGCCTTCAATGGCCTTTTGGTTGGTGTACTGACCCCGGCAATTACGGTGAACCAAATCGCCTGCCTCTGCGTGAATGCCATCATGCAGTCGCTCACTGGCAAGATTTATGCTCTGACTTCCTTTTTCTCCCAGAGTGACTCTGTGTTTCTGGTCAAGAAAATCTTGTTTGCAGATGGTGCAGACCTCTTCCGGATGCCTCTGAGAATGAGAAACAACGACACTATGAATGTCAGGTTCTTTAATTACCAAAGCCAAGAAAACAAAAGTGAAATTCAAAGTTAAAGTGGTGCCACTGATCACGTTCCTACGCGTGCGGGGGGAGGGGGGGGGGGGGGGTCGGGAATGGGAGAAAGAGAAAGAGAGAGAGAACAAGGGAAGCTTTCTTCATGCGCTAAACTGTAACAGCTAATTTCTTCGTTGTCACCAATCTGAGAAAGTATACATTTGCGGCTCAGGCCTAGCTTAATCGGTGACTTTTGAAAGTTATTTCTGAGTTTAACAGTCATTTCAAGCATCATATTCATACAAAGCTACGCTGCTCGAAAGCAAAATTTGTTGCTTTTGGCAGAACTCGCTCACCATACAAACGCATCCCAGATAATACAATTTATACACAATATGGTAAGTAAGTAAGTACAAAATATGGACCCGCGTGGCAGCATTTATACTTTAAAAAAATCAACAACAACAAACAAAAAAATCCCAAAAAATCTGATAAGTGAAACGCATACATGCACTGAGAATTTAAAATCCAAGGAGACGGTCGGAAATTCCTGGACCGTTTTAAAAGTTAGTTTGGGTCACAAATATCATCACAATCATTAAATGAGGTCCATATCTACCAGTTACAGCCGAAATCCGCAACGAAAGGTGAGTTTTTGTTGTTGTTGTTTTTTCCATATATTTGTCTTTGTTTCGAGATGGCATCATGGATTGCAAATGGCGAACGAAGCCGACGAAGTGCTGCTAGGTAAGCAGCCTCGTTAAACAAGCTACGGCAATTAAAAACCACGGAAAATGTACGGAAAAAGTTCTATCTGAGAACGTTGAGTCGTGAGTACGATTGTCTTGCCAAAATCAGCACTAAGGAATCGTTCACGTTGTTAATGGGAAACTAGGTCAAACGTCAAAGGGCAACATGCGCCGACTCGAACTGACAAAGACAAAAATATATGAAAAAACTCACCATTTGTTGCGGTTTTTGGCTGTAATCGGTAGATATGGAACTCATTTAATGATTGTGATCCAAAATAACTTTTAAAACGGTCCAGGAATTTCCGACCGTCTCCTTGGAGTTTACCAATTTGTATTCATCACGTCATCTAGATCTAAGCAAAAACTGAACGCAACTCCGGGCCTTGAACACCGCAACGAATCACGCTGAGCGCACGTGGCATTTTTCTCCTCTCCAAAGCTGACAATCGACACAAGCGCAACGCGATGGCTCCTCATTAGCAACACAAGCAATATATTTCATATCCATTTTTACAACTCATTGATTTGAAAACTTACCAGCAACTGCTCGCCAGAAGTGATTGGCACAGATGAAATGTCGCGTTCATCCATCGTCAGTCAGCTTCCGTCAAAACAAAAACATCTGGTAGATGGTTCGATCGCTTCAGAAACGGTGCACACCAAAAAATGTATTAATAAACAAATAATTTTCAATCACTTCCGCACCTGATATTTTGGTAGACTTTCTTGGATACGGAAAACTTAAGCAGACAAGCAAAGCTTAGAAAGGCAGTACTTTGTACCGTTTATTTCTACTGCCTGTATTAATGGGGAACAGCATAAAATACACAGAAATGAACTAATATTGTCCGAAATTGCCAAGACGAACAATCACTCATTTTGACGTCATTATGATATTAATAATTTGACGTTAAGATTATAGAAAGGAAAAGGGGGAAATGGCTCTAGAAATAGTTACTGATGGTAAGAATGACAAAACTGAAAAGAATTACTAGGAATATGTACACGACAAGAGAACACGGGACGGGACATGTGTCTTGTTTTGTGTCACGCCTTCTTTTTGTAACTGATAACAGATAATACATCATGCATTATTTCATGCGCTATTACTCCTATTGGAGCAAATAGCCCACTGAACGAAAGCAACCAAGATCATGAAACACTTGTGCTTTTCCATTTCTTTCAAGATTATGCCATCAAAGCAGAGACAGAATTTGGAGTTACTACCAGTTATCTTCGGAGGACCAAAATAAAAACAACGCTCAGCTATATTGGCAAATGACAACGACGCGGATACAGCTCGCGGCTGGTAAACCTGGGTTACCAGGTTGAGTTACCTGTGCACAAGTTTGGACGAAGCCCATTGGCACGCAAAAGAAAAGTTTCCTTTTTTAAATTGATAGGAGTAGTCTACCGGAACCACATATTTAAATATTCTACTACTACCTGTTTGCGTAATATGTGTGTTTCTGGCGTGCCACCATCCGGTAGATTTTCCTTTTATTTTGTTATTTAAAAAAGAAAAAGAAAAAAAGATTTTTTTTTAGTTTTTATTAGAAAATGGTGTGTGAAATATTTCATTTGGCAGCATCGGATCAATACGTCGAGAAATATTCGTCACCCAACACCTTGCACCTCGGTCCATCGCCGAGCATTATGAGTAAACGGCAGCCACCAGTGTCATTCACTATAGTGCGGCACGCATTGCACGATTATGAGATTTAATAATAATAAAGATTTATTCAAGAAAGATGTAAAATTATTCACACAACCATCAGTTAAGTCGCCCGACAAATTATTAGGTCTGAGCAGATTACGTGCCTGAGACGACGATATTGTCAGTTGTTTGCAGGCCGAGTCTACAAAAACGTGTGTAAAACAGCAAAATGTAATGACCTAATAGTAATACGCAATCCGTAAATAGCTGTACGCCGTGGGTAGATCCCAGTCTATCTTTAAACCACTACAGTCAGTCTTGAATTGCCGCATACACCTTACGTATGTGGCTTTGCATGAAGTGACATGGTGCATTATTGTATGGTGTACACAGAACTCTCCGAGATGGCAGCAGTTTCATGTGGCGCCAGCCATGCCAGTACACAACTTTGGTGGATATTAAAAAAATGTGCTATAAAAAGCTATTCACTCATGTAGAATCACATGCGAGCGCAGTGAGTCTGCTCGAGAGCGGAGAACAGTGCTATATAAAAGCGATCAATAATATTTCAAAAGAGTCAAAGCATAAATTAATGCTACAGAAAATCGTACTTAAAACAATAATAATTCATGCCAGAAATCGTTTTTTAGACAAATCTGCGTGGTCTAGTTCCTTTCATGGCGTCATCTCTGGCACGTAAACTGCTCAGAACTAATCGGGCGGTTGTGTGAATAATTATATATCTTTGTTCAAATAAATCTCCTAATCGTGCAATGTGTACCTCACTATTCCAAGTGGATGAGCCGGGTAGCTGCCGTTCGAGCTCGGCGAAGTACAAGGTGTTGGGTGACGAATTTCTCTCAGCGTATTGATCCGATGCTACTACAGGACATTTTTAAGACACCACTTTCTAATAATATATATATTATTAATAAAATATATGTATATAAAATCAAGCCTACCGGCCGATGGCACGCCAGAAACACACACGTGACGCAGGTAATAGTAGAATATTTGAATGTATGGTTCTGGTAGACGGCTATTAATGGAAAAAGAAGTATCATAGTTCAGGAATCTTTCCTTTCACGAGTCCAATAACAGCAGTGCCAGTTTCCTATCGCAGACGTCTTTACTTGTGCATAACTCTCTCCAACTCTCTACCTGATCTCCCAGGTTTACCAGCCGCGACCTGTATTGGCGTTGTCGGTCTCTTGCCAATCCAGCTATTAGCAATTGGCAATTTTAAGCAATATTAATTTATTTCTGTGCATTTTATGCTGTTCTCCATGAAAAGGTTTGGAAAATGAAATGCCACAACATATCTACTATTAATGGAAAATATATAAACAACGTAACATATGCACACACGCCCGCCTGCATGCATGCACACACACGAGAGAGAGAGAGAGAGAGAGAGAGAGAGAGAGAGAGAGAGAGAGAGAGAGAGAGAGAGAGAGACAGACAGACAGACAGACAGACAGACAGACAGACAGACAGACAGACAGACAGACAGACAGACACAGAGATAGAGACAGACAGACAGAGGAGACACAGAGAGGGGGGGAGAGAGAGAGAGAGAGAGAGAGAGAGAGAGAGAGAGAGAGAGAGAGAGAGAGAGAGAGAGAGAGAGCAGTTGATGTTTTGAGTGAAGGACGTGTGTAGGATCAGAGCAGATCTTTTATGGTTATCGGACTAGGGTCTATTCAAAGAATCCTGGCGTGAAGGAGAGAGTACACGCAGCCTACTATTTTTTACTGATATACTGCGAATAGCCGAGTTACCTGATCTTTAGATACGAGGTCCCCGGACAACAGGGGATCGCAGTCGTGATACGTGGCGTAAATGACGAGACCAGATAGACACACCAATGTCACCAACAGTACAGTGGCTGGTAAACTGACCAGTAGGGCACTGAAAATACACCACACACACACAAACACGCACGCACGCACGCACGCACACACGCACACACGCACACACACACACACACACACACACACACACACACACACTGAATCAAATGCCATCCAATAAAACGGGATTTTGCTTCGACGATAACAGTATAGATTCTACGAACCCCCGCCTCTAATGACTCCCAACTTCTTTGGGATCTTACATATGCCAAGGAACATGTGTGCTATTACGCCATCGGTAATATGACGAAGGCCAGGGGGAAAAAAATTACTGCCTTAAGTAGGACGAAAAATGAAAAAAATCTTTTTCGAAAGCTTGGATCGAACAAATCTGGATACCAAAAGATCCAGTTCGGCTTTAAGAAAGTCCACATAAAATAAACCTGGAAATAAGAAACTCGCTTACTGTCTAACACTCTTACCATGGTAAAACCCAGCTGATGAGCAAGTTTTTAGTGTACTTTGTTTTATTAGGTCAAGTTGATCGAGTCATAAAGTACATTACATTACAGCATCATAAATGTTTCCTGAATTTTCACAAAGTTTGGGAGGCTTGTTTTGCTACGCAGTCTGTAACGACGCTCGCGCATGTTTGTGTGGGTTTGAATGTTTTATTACTCAGTATATAATATGAATAATAATAAACTTATATTTATAAAGTACCCTTTCTCACAGAAGCTCATAGCGCTTTAGAATTCTTAACGATATTTACAATGACAAACTACTCAAGCGCCACGGACGAATTGAGCCATGCAGATATATCCTGCTTATCACACACACACACACACACACACACACACACACACACACACACACACACACACACACACACACACACACACAGGCGCGCGCGCGCACGCACGCACCACACACACACACACACACACACACACACACACACACACACACTCACACACATTTGCACGGAATGAGGCCGGTTGGTATTATTGCCAACCGTAGTTTACTGTGTTATCTTTCGCTGTTATGATCAAGATACAAGTCTGATCTAAAGGCTATATAATCCACTTTTAATGTTATTTAAAATAAAAAAAATCTTTGCTTTTTTAATGCCCCCCCCCCCCCCCCCCCCCCTTAAATTATTATTATTAAATTACAGCCAGACGTGTTTGTGGAACTGGGACAATACAGATTTAGAAGTGTTCGACCTTTTTGGAGTGAAACAAAACACCGGAACAACGTGATGGGTCTCCAGCCCAGATTCACACAGTCACGTTTTAATTGTTTGCAAGAGAAAACAGGTCTCCTTCTTCTTCTTCCGTAATGCGGCCAAATCATTATGTTGATGGTTCTGTCGCTACTGAGGTTGCGGAGATTTGGGTCGTTGTTGTGGTACTTAGTGAGCGTAGGCGAAGGAATGGGGGGGGGGGGGGGGGGGGGGGGGATAGGGCAGGGTATGGGATGTTGGTGCAACAAAACCATCAAAATGGCAGAAGACCAGCGCACGCTGCAAGAAGAGCTGGACTCCCTCATCACCTGGGAGAAACAGTGGTCCATGGACTTCCACCCACAGAAATGCTCTACATCCTAGCATATGAGCTCCATGGACACATCATTGAGAACGTCAGCATGACGAAGTACCTAGGAGTCACCATCAGCTCTACCACAAGCAAAGCCAACAAGACCCTCGGTTTCCTCCGGCGCAACCTCAAGATCGGCAACAAGAAGACAAAGAAAACTGCGTACAAAGCCCTTGTTCGCCCACTTCTTGAGTACGCAGCCACTGTATGGGATCCCTACACTGCAAGTGAGATCCAGATCATTGAGAAGGTCCAACGCATAGCTGCAAGATGGGTCTCCAACCGACACCGCCAGACATCATGCGTTAACACCATGCTTGATGCCCTCAACTGGCCAACGCTCCAAGAACGACATAGGAGAACTCGGCTGGAGATGTTCTACAAGTTCCACTATGGTCTTGTCTCCATCAACTCCAGCTATCTGCCAAAACCATAGGCAGCAGACTGAGCTCGAGAAAAAACAACACTACGACATCCCATCCTGCAGGGCACAGTGCAGACATATGTCGTTCTTCCCCAGGACCATACCAGACTGGAACAGCCTGCCCCAGGAGGTTGTGACAGCTGAGTCACTGGACTGTTGCAAGTTCAGACTCAACTTGTTCCTGTAAACACAACTGTAAACCCCCCCTCCCCCACCGTGTTCCGATAATTATCCGAGTGCTGTTGTCTGCAGTCGTAAGTGCATCCTTCTGCAGTCGTTTTGACCAGCTGAAGTTAGACCATTTTCTCTGTGAAAATATTTCTTTTTGATTGAATTATACTGTGCTCTATTTGTTTTCAGATCTCTGGGGCGATGAGAAAGAGACACGAAAACGTAAGTGCATACTTGTAACCGCGTTAAAAAAAAAAAAAAAAAAAAGTTCGGTGGCACCGATAAGTAAATTCTTGGATTTTTATCCCTGATATTATCTCATGAAAAGAAAATGTTCGAGTTAGACCAGTTTGCTTTTATAGCCTCTTCAAATGATCATTGTGGAATGGACGCAGTACACAACGACAGTCATGTCGTCCGTGACCGGTTTAAGGAACTCTCCTTTGGAGGCTAAACTTTTCTTGTGTTTAGAGGTGCTTGAACGAACATGATCCGCATTAAACGTTTTGTGAGTGAACGTGCCGTTGATTTTATAACGATTTTAGATTAAGACTTTCCCAGACACTGTTTCCCAGACACAGTTTTCACGAACTCTTTCCCGCGTTTTGATAGGATACCGGAACTTCTCAGTTTTGTGCACATGTCAGGTATAAATTATTTTTGTCAATGTTTTTTTAAATCTGGGCAGTGTGTTTGAAACAATTTAGTTTTCCTTACCTTTTTATGGGGAACAGCATAAAAGACAGATTTGGAGTTACATTTATCTCCGGAGGACCAAAATAAAAATAACGCTTATCTCGACCGGTAAGAGACCGACAACACAGGTACAGATCTCGGTTAGTAAACCTGGGTGGACGG
Source organism: Alviniconcha strummeri (assembly GCA_963584105.1). Taxonomy (NCBI): domain Eukaryota; kingdom Metazoa; phylum Mollusca; class Gastropoda; family Provannidae; genus Alviniconcha; species Alviniconcha strummeri. The sequence goes on from OY757551.1 coordinate 14,717,808, forward strand.
GTGCAGAGGTGGAGAGAGCTGTGCACAAGTTTAGAAGCCTGCGATAGGAAACTGGCACAGCTGTAAGTGGACACATAAAAGGACAAGTTTTTGATACTCCTTTTTTCTTCGATAGGAGTAGTCTACCCGAACAATATGTTTAAATATTCTACTACTGTCAGTTTGCGTAATGTGTTTCTGGTGAGCCACCGGCCGGTAGCTTTTTCCTTAATTTTATTATTATTATTATAAAATGGTGTCTAAAATATTTCATGTAGTAGCATCGGATCAATACAGTGAGAAAAATTCGTCACTGACACCTTGCATCGCCGAGCATTATTAGTCAAATGTTTGCTGGCCGAGTCTACAAAAACGTGTGTAAAACAACAAAACGTAATGATGTAAAACGCAATCCGTAAATAGCTGCAACCTGTGGGGAGATCCCTAGTCTATTTTTAGACCACTACAGTTAGTCTTAAATTAGCGTATTTCAAAAGTGCCAACCCAGAAATTTATGCTACGGAAAAATTGTACTTATAATAAAAAATTTAAAAAATCATACTAAAAATAGTTTTTTAGTCGATCCTGCGTGGGCTAGTCCCTTTAAAACCATATAACTAAAAATGTCAACTCTCTCTCTGTGTGCTAAAAGGATGTTGATTTTGTTTCCCGGCTCAACCGGATGTCTTTAGGCCTGTTCTATAGGTTGTCCCGTTAGATTGTTGTGTGACAGATATGGTGCTGTACTCGTCGAGAACACTGGGAGTAGAAGAGTGAGGGGTGGTGGGGATGCAAGTGGACTTTAAGTTTTCACGTTAATCCCGCCCCGGTTATCATAACCTGTTCACGTTAATCCCGCCCCGGTTATTACATCCTTGCAGTCTCATTACTGCACCGGTAGTAAACCGGGAACCAGAGCAGACGACGCTCTGGCTTTGAAGCTGACGGTCACACGGCTGACCCAGGGATAGCCGGGTGCGCGCCCGATTCAAGCCTATTTTTTCACATGTTACATTTTGACCACCTGTTTGTAAGCACTCCCTTTTGTGCACCAGGCCATAATGTGCTGTTTATTTAGGCACAGGGTCGAGCTAAATCAGTAGCCGATGCCTCGTTCTCTTACCGTGCATAGATCTACTTTCTTTTATTTTATTTTTATAACCGCTTTTTCTCTGTGTCGTAGTGAATCGCTGTTTTGACTTGATAAAGTATTCTGTGTTGATCAGTGAGTGCTTCGCAGTACACTATTTTGTCTAAGTGACTTCATTGACGTAGTGATTTTCGGCAGAAACAAAGTCTTGTGTAGTGCAGACACTAAGTTTTATTAATAGACTACTTAATACCAGCGATGCTGCGAGAAGGGCACGCGTGAGCCTAGGTGTTCATTGGTCACGCCGATTGTTTGTTGCTTGTCTTTGAGGGTATCGTGCTTCTCACACAGTATTTTTCAGAATTATTATGCATAATTTTAACATTAATATTTTCTACGCTGTGTTAGCTACGATTTAGTTGCACGAATCCGATTCAGTTGTACTAAGCCACGCTTACGACTATTGTAAAATAATTAAGTCATGTTTATCACAGCCTTGAGGTCTCAAGGTTTAAAAGACCGCAACTTCAGCTTTCAATGATCTGATGTTTTTCAGGATTTAATTGGTTATTGATGAAAAAATTAAATGAGAAAAGAAAAATGTACAACGAAACCATCGAAAACACGACAAATGCTCACTGACTGGTCAAGCTTCACACAGCTTGGATGTACAAACTCACACTGTAAATCCTGTTAATCACTTAGCAGTGAGGAAATGAAAACGATCCTGAGCCATGCGGAAGAAGTATTTCAAGAGCCCACAGGTTCAGAATTTTGGTAATCCGGCACTGAGTGTGCACCTCCGAGAAAATGAAGGGGCGGGGTGTGAAGAACAGAAAACAAGAGGCTGCTCAAACTCCGCCAGAGGTCGGTACACCTCCCTAAAATTTAAACTGTTAGTCAACACATGATTTACTCCCCTAAATTATTATGGTCACACTTAGGATGTGAAGTGACTGAAGTGAAAGTGGAAACAAAGTATGCGTCAAACTAAGCGAAATGGATGGAACTTGAGCCACAACGAAGATCAACATCGCCGTGTTGATCTGGCGCTGCGAAATTTGATATTGTAGTTATTGGTAAAATGATTCAACCCAGAGTTGCTATTGCAGTATGTATGAGCTAGCAATAATAATTAATAATTAAAGTATTTATAAAGCGCAAAATCTTGTCCATAGAGACATACACACACTCACATGCACACACACACACACACACACACACACACACACACACACACACACACACACACACACACACACACACAAGCCAGGATGAAACAAAAGAAACAAACAAAAGTGAAGAAGCACGAGTACTGTAAATGCGTACACCGTTATTAAAG
>OY757551.1:14722718-14725218 GCA_963584105.1 Alviniconcha strummeri
TTTACCATCAAAGGAGCGGAAAGCCAGTGTCGCTAGTTTGTATTCAATGCGCTGTTTGATGGGAAGCCAATGAAGTGATATCAGCATAGGTGTTACATGCTTACTACACTTTTTACGAAAGATCAGCCGAGCTGAGTTGTTTAGCATTCTTTGAAGTCGGGCTATCTGATCTGAAGTGATACCTGCCAGTAGGAAATTGCAGTAATCAATCCGAGATAGAACTCGAGAACAGACAAGAGTTGCCGTCGCATTTGTAGTGAGGAATGGACGGATGGCACTGATTCTACGCAGTTCAAGGTAGGCAGAACGATATACAGAGCTAATGTGATGAGAAATGGTGAGGCTAGAGTCTAAGATAACTCCCAGACTTTTAACCTTGGGCTGAAAAGGTATCGGACTACCACCAATCTCGAGATGCTCACTGTAGCAGACATTTGTCCTAGAGCGAGTACCGACAACCAGTGCCTCAGTTTTGTCATCGTTAAGTTTGAGTTTGTTGGAATCCATCCAAGCCTTAACATGTTCGACACACGTCTCTGTCTGTTTGATAAGGGTACCAAAATCAGCGGGAAGGGCAGAACCGAAAAGCTGTGTATCGTCCGAAAACCTGTGGTGGTCAGAACCGGACTGGCGGACGATGCGTGAAACGGGCTGTGTATAGAGAACAAAGAGCAATGGTCCCAACACTGATCCCTGAGGGACCCCAAAGTCCAGGCGTTGTGGGGTGGATGAGATGCTGTTTACAACAACGACCTGAAACCTGTCCCGGATGTATGAACGTAGCCACAAAAGGGCTGAACCTGAGATTCCAAAAGTCATATGCAGTCTCTTTAAAAGAATGCTATGGTCAATTGTGTCGAAGGCAGCAGATAAGTCCAACAGGGAGAGAATGGAGACACGTCCCTGGTCAGTGCTTTCAAGCAGACAGTTTGTGATGTGAAGAAGTGCAGTTTCAGTACTATGATTCTGGCGGTAGGCAGACTGATTCCTCTCAAGGAGGTCGTTCTTCGAGACATGGGTATCCCAATCAAGGGCACAACGTTTTGGTGGTGCATCATTAATGAGTTTTCTTATCAAGTCCTCTGAAACAGGTGCAAAAGTACACAACCCGGTACCCGCAAATGGTTAAAAAGATGCTGGAACAGGACATGAGTCGAGCGCTCGGCGAATGTTTGCAATCTTTTTGTGCATGAAATCGGAGAACGCGTTGGGTAGGTCCGAGAGAGGAATGTTGGTGGGCAGCTTCGGCTCCGTCGTTCTTCCCAAGAGCTCATCGGTGACGCTGTACAGGAGTCTAATGGACGAGCAGTGACGTATCTTGTCACACAGATAGTCACGTTTGGTGGCTCGGTGAAGCGCCTTCAAGGTGTTGCTCTGCTTCACAAAAATCTCCCTGTGAACAGTCAGTCTGGTGCGATGCGCAGTTCTCTCAGCACGTCGCAGTTCCCTTTTGGCTGCACGGATGATGTCGTTGATCCACGGAGCAGAGCGGCGCTCAGTGACACACCAGGTCTTGAGTGGGGCATGGCGGTCGAGGAGCTGCTGCATCGAATCGTTGTACTTCTCAGCCAGTTCTTCCACCGGGCAGTCACCCAGTACCGTGCTGCACATAGCCTTCACCTCAGACTGGAACTTCTCAAGGCTGATACGCCGGATGTTCCGGGAGGTCACATAGCGCTTCTTCCTCAGAGGTCTCGACAGGCTCAGCGAGAAAAAGAGCGACTTGTGGGCAGACAGAAGGTTCTCTGATACAGACACGTCGTGGATGAGTGTAGAGTCTTCAGCGGTGACAAGCCAGTCAAGAATATGACCGCACTTGTGAGTTGGCTCGTCATGGATCTGGGTAAAGCTCTGTTCAGAGAGAAGGGAGCAGTGTTTTGGACAACAGGGTTGGTTTGTACATCAGAGTGGAGGTTGAAGTCCCCGAAGACAACAGTCTTGTCCCTCTCTGTGAGTCGTTCGTCTAGAAACGACTCGAATTCCTGTAGATTTTTTTTTTTTTATCGTGAGCTTATTTTGTTTACTAGGGGGTGGCCGGTAGACAATAGTCAGATGGACTAATTTCTCTGCAGACAAACACATCGTGACGGCTTCAAATGACGCGTAAGACAGGCACCAAAAGGTAATCTTGGATGCCAGGGACGTGCTCATAAGGACAGCGATACCACCACCCCTACGACCAACACGGGGGAAGGAGTGGAAAACGTAATCCGGGGGAGTCATCTCCTTAATACAGGGTTCATCTCCTACTTCCTGGAGCCATGATCAGCGCATCAAGTTAATTGTCAGCAATGAAGTCATGAAACTCACCTGCTATTTGACGAACTGACTGAGCATTAAAATACGCCATGGTCAGTCGAGAGTCGTGAGCAGTTTCCGTGGAAGCATGATCCGCACGACTGTCACCGGAAAGGACCACAGTAATCAAATCACTCACTGATCTCCTGGCGGAGGAGGGGCGCTGCAGGAGGTCGTTCGGTATTTGTGTGGTTAACCTAGC
>OY757551.1:14727718-14769572 GCA_963584105.1 Alviniconcha strummeri
GAATATAGCTTCGACGAATACTTCCAACTAGGTTCGCGAAGAAAAGTTGGCCCAATTAAGAACCAACTAGCTTCGTCGAATACTTCCAACTAGGTTCGCGAAGAAACATTCGCCCAGTTAAGAACGGGCTTAACGCCTCAGCACCAGGCCAAACCAGTCACAGTGGCGAAAGGGACGATGTTTGTTTGTTGCGACAATTTTTCTTCTTTTGTGTGCCGGTCTACGCAAACAATCGGTGTTAGGCCGTTTGGCTGGTCGATTGGCTGGCAGCAGTCACAGGTCTTTTGGATTGCTCCGAGAAGTGACTGCCAGACCACCCACCTCACATATTAAATGAGCTCGAGAAAAACAAGTCAGTGTCAAAAGATTTGCTATTTGACTGCTTGCTACAAAACACTGCTGTGTCAGTCATAGCGAGGCGCCTAATGTGCAGTCATCTGTGCAGGTAATGTCATGGTGAAGTAATCACCTGGGTCGGACGATTTTTAAAACTTTACTTTTGCGTTCATACTTCATACATGAGACAATAAACAAGAAAAACAAAAAAACAAAAAACAAGCGAAAATCCGAAACAATAACCTGACTACATGATCATCCCAAAACAGGAAACTACGGCTTATTAGGCTTAAAGGTGCCCTTCAACAATCTTAACAGAGGCAGCAACTTGTTCTTTCTATCTCTTTCTCTCTCCCTGGTTGCGCCTCTGTTGTGTGTGTGTGTGTGTGTGTGTGTGTGTGTGTGTGTGTGTGTGTGTGTGTGTGTGTGTGTGTGTGTGTGTATGCGTGCGTGCGTAGGTGTGATTGTGTGTTTTCTAAAGTTTATTATTTTAGAAAAACTTATTCTTTTTTCTATGCCGTTCGTTCTGTCAGGAATTCCCTGCGGCCGGGTCGTGAAATTAGACGTATTTCGTCAACCTCAGGGTTTCAAAATACAACCGCGTACATGTCGGTGCCGCGCGCGTAGCAAGTAGGCCCAGAAAAGAAAAATCATCCGAGAACTACAATAACACCAATGTCACATGAATGAAACCCACGCAGGAGTTAACAATTGTATTTTTTCTGTCCATTTTGTCCTGGGTGTCTGTGGGAAAAAGCTTACAAGACGTAAATACTTCGCCTTGCGTTAAAAAAAGATCAAAATAAGATGTTCCCCTTTCGCGCGTATTCGATCCTATACCGGCAATGGCGCCACTGGGGCTGCATATACAGTGATAATTTCTGCATTGTTAATCACAGCTTTCCAAAGTACACTGGTCCTGGAACAAACAAAAGTATATACAGTATTTCTAAGGTTGTTAGTGCTACTAGCGGCTTGTCGAGAAAATAATTTTAATACGCTTAAGTCTCAGTGACTGAATGAACACGTCAGACCTTTCCACTCATTTAGGCCGAAGTTCGCGCGAGGCGGGTCTTCTGATGTGAACATGAGTTCATACCCCAGAGAGAGAGAGAGAGAGAGAGGAGAGAGAGAGAGAGAGAGAGAGAGAGAGAGAGAGAGAGAGAGAGAGAGAGAGACAGAGAGAGAGACAGAGAGAGAGACAGAGAGAGACAGAGAGAGAGACAGAGAGAGACAGAGAGAGACAGAGAGAGACAGAGAGAGACAGAGACAGAGACAGTGACAGAGAGACAGAGACAGACAGAGACAGACAGACAGACAGACAGACGGACGGACAGAGACAGGGCAGGCCCTCCAGCATGCAAAGCTGGATGCAAAGCATAATGGTACGTATGCGCATTGCGGTTTTGTTTCGCAAAAAGACTTGAGCTCTGTAAGAGGTGCCCATTATTATTTATTATTGTCATACTGTTTAGGAATCAAGCCGTTCGGGTATAAAGATTTTGCGAACGGAATGTTGCTAATAGCAAAGGACCGAAACATGTAGTCATTCATTTGCCGTCTTTGTCTTACACCTTGTGTCTTCATTTGTCGTCAGTAAGCATCTCATTCAGTTCTGTTAGCACATGGAACATAAATTCGGAACCATTGTGTCGGTTAAATACCTCGGAGTCTATCTTGATAAAACATTGTCAATGCAGAAGCACATCAGCAGCATCTGCTGTGCGTCCTTTCTAGAGCTCTGACGTATCGCGTCAATCCGACCATATCTGTCCCAAAGCGCTGCAGCAAGACTTGTTGCGGCAATGGTCATATCCCGCCTTGATTATTGCAACTCAGTTTTCATAGGTCTACCAGCAGACCAGATCGCTCGGTTACAGCGGGTGCAGAATAACGCGGCACGGTTCGTGTTGAAAAAAAGAAGACGAGATCACGTAACACCACTTCCTAAGGAACTTTACTGATTACCAGTAAAATTCCGCTGTCAGTACAAGATTGCAACTCTTGCTTACCGCCATTTTGAAGGGTCTTTACCTCCTTATCTTTCTTCATCTCTCTGCACTTATGAACTGTCTCGCTCTCTCCGATCTTCTAATGAAAAGCTGCTCAAAATCCAAAGCGAAATCTCAAATCATTTGGACAACGTTCTTTTAGTTTCATGGCACCACCTCTCTGGAATTCTCTGCCGGCCACTCTAAGAAATGTACCAACACTGTCTCAATTCAAATCGCAGCTAAAAACCTTCTTGTTTGCCCAGGCCTACCTGTAGAATCTGAAGAAATCTGTGTCTGTGTGTGGCGGTTGAATGTAGATGGATGCATATGGATAGGGAGAGGGGGAAGTGGGGGGGGGGGGGGGGGGGGGGAGAGCATGAGAGATCTAGACAAGAGAAGGAGGCACGGGTTGGGTGGGTGATAAGACAGATTCAAATTGGTGTTGTTTGAGATCATTAAGTTAATATTTTGTTAATTATTGTATGAGTGGACGAGCGGAGACTGGTGTGCGCATTTCATTGTGTGTGTGTGTGTGTGTGTGTGTGTGTGTGTGTGTGTGTGTGTGTGTGTGTGTGTGTGTGTGTTGTTGTTGTTGTTGTTGTTGTTGTTGTTGTGTGTGTGTCTATTGTTCGATAGGCGATAACGGTAATTTAAGCTACAATAATTAAGGTTTTGTTTGCTGAAATGTATGTTAATGTGGTTTTTGTGATAAGATGTTTGTACAGCGCAGTGAGTTTAAGTTTGGTTAAAAAATAGCGCTTTATAAGAATTATTTATTATTATTATCAGGCTGAGGGATGGCGATGGCAGAGGCACCGATGGGGACGAGACAGAGAAGGATGTCAAAAGGTTCCGTTGGCAGTCCCGCTTGCTTCGGAAAGGTCGGAGAACACAGAACTTGGTAACATGACCTTGGTACACAATAATCACTTGTAGTCAGAGTGCGGAATGGCCTGAATGTCATGCGTCATACTGCTTTGGAAATGTAGACTCACTGGAGTTTACAATGTGCCTCTGTAAGGTGCCCTAAAATGATCGCGACAAGGTGGAAGGAACATTCGTGCATGCAAATATCTCTACGTATAGGTACATGCATATCCCTCCTAGATCCTACAAGCATACAACATCAGTGACATGACTCACTTGAAAAAGTCGATTCTGTTTCCCCGCTGTGCGATGGCCCAGACTGTGGCCATGCCGCCAACCCGTTGAGTGCCCATGACGATGATTCCGATCAGCCCCAGCATCACCACGCAAGTCTGAAACGTGTCTGTCCACACCACCGCTCGCAGTCCGCCCTTTATACACATAAGCCAGCATAACCACACGTACATGCCTGAATTAAGTCTGTCTACAGCACAACAAACATTGTAACCAACCGCTACATTTAACCACAGAACACCAACATCATCACTCAGGTCTGAAGCGTGTCCACCGTGCCTGTAGCATGCCCGCACAAAACGCCAGCATCTATCACGCAGGTCTGAAGCGTGTCAGTCCACACCACAGCCCGCAGTCCTCCCTGTATCCCATCCCTATGTTTAGACAGCAGCATCAAAGAACAGCAGCATCAATCACATCTTTCTAAAACACGCAAAAAGGTTTCAAGAAAGCCGAAAATTCTGAACAGAATGTGGTGATACTGTTGTTTTTATTTGCACTAGATCTGTCTAAAACATGTCTGTCCACATCACAGCCCTCCCTGTAACACCCTACATTTAGACACAGAACCCCATCATCAACCACACCTGTCTTAAACGCGTCTGTCCACACTACCTTTAATCACAGAACACCAATACCACCACACAGGTCTGAAACGAGTCTGTCTACATCGCAGCCCGCCATATAACCAACCCCTGCATTAAGACACAGCAGTTAATACTTGCTATAACTAAGTATTAGTGTATGCAGATTGAGAGAAAGGGGGTGTATGTATAAGATATGTGCGTGTGGTTCATGATTTGAGATATGTTCTTCGTTGTGCGATCGAACGACAGCTTTAATTTCCCACTGGGATTAATAAAGTATATTGTTATTGTGGTTATTGTTATCCTAGCATCAAACGTCTGAAACATGCCTGTCCACACCATAGCCATAAAAACAATCCCGACATTTAGTCACAGAACCCCAGCATCAGTCGCACCTGTCTGAAACATGCCAGCCCATACCAACAACCTGTAAAAAACAAAACAAAAAGTGGGGTGGGGTGGGGGGGGGGGACGGCTGGTGGTTGGGGGGAGTGCCACAACACCTGATCTCTCATCAATCCAAACAAGCACAAACACAGCGCAGCAGGTAAAGCGATGCCAGCTGTCATTTGATGCAGCTGTAATCGAATGAACAAGTCATCTGAGATGCTTGGTGTCCACGTCGACAGAATTCTGACCTACAGACAACATGTGGAAACAACAGCACTGAAGTGCAAAAAGTGTCAGTCCTGAAGGCTATGGCGGCAAAAGGTAGTAATCAACGCCACCACTTCCTTCTGTATCAAAGTGTGGTGCTCAGCATCATTGACTATGGGCTAGGCCTCACAACAGTGGCACAGACAAATCTACTAAAGGTGGACAAAGTGCCGAACAATACAATGACAGTTATACCACTGAGGCCACGAGATTCATGCTAGACCTCCCACCAGTGCAAACCAGACAGAAAGTGGAGCAGGTCAAAGCATACTTCAGTGCTGCAGAAAATCCCCGCAATCCACTCCGTGTAGCCGTGAAAGGTACAAAGGAATGCAGAATGGGACGGGGCAAGTCTTGGTGGGTCAAGCAGAGGGCTCAATACTGCAAGAGTGCCAGCTGACAGAGCTCAAGCAAAAAGAGGAGTGGGAAAGGGACGCAGACCGATCCCGGCGCCTCTATCAACCACTCCTGCTAGAAAATCTGGGATGGCACTGTCGAGAATGGCCAGCAGGCAAAACAGAATCTCATTCTCTCGCAAACCAAGATTCTCATTCAAGATAACAGCAAACCGCAAGACCTCATAGTGTGTACACTGATGGCCCAGTCATTGAAGGCCATTCAGGGTGGGGCTTCACTGTAAAGCAAGGTGAGACCACCTTCTATGAAGCAGCGCAGCTTATACGGCATCAACTTCCAGCTTGATAATGGAGGTGGAAGTAGTTACCCATGCCCTCCGCTGGACTGCCTCAAGAGCTGACAGTTAGACCACACATACCATCATCCTCACATATTTAATGAGATTGCTACAAAAAGTTAAAAGTGGACTGGGAAGCCCAGACTGGCATGTGTCAATGTTCGACATCTACCTTCGAAACTCATGTGGATGTACTGCCCTGGACATGCCTGAGTGCAGGGAAATTACCGAGCAGACAGACTGGCGATAAAAAAACGATCACGAGTGGCTTGCGTCTCGGAAGGTTTATCTGCGGGCACAAAGCCAAGGACATCACAACATCGATCACCCGGAGGAGAGAGGCGTGGGAAGAAGAATCGCTCGATGTCCGTCCTTGAAAGTATGTGTGATCTAACTGTTAGCTCTTGAGGTAAGCCGGCGGAGGGCATGGGTGACTGCTTCCACCTCCATTTTAAAGCTGGAGATGGAGACCGTATAAGCTGCACTGTCTTCATGGATGGTGGTCGCACCTTACTTGACAGTGAAGCCCCAAAATCAGTCAGACATACATTGGAATTGCTTCAGAGGCAACGTTAAGGGGTGGAACGCATAGATACCATCCTGAACTAAACTGGTCTCCTGAAAGACGAAGTTTTTCTGTTTCAGTATTACCAACAAGAATAATTTCCTTGAACTCAGTACCGAACTCAATACCGACAACATTCGAAAAGGAAGCATTCCCAAAGACGTTTGTATTAACCAACAAGAGGCTGAGATTGTTTATTTCTCCAGATATCTGAAGAGTTGAGGAAATAATGACCGAAGCTGGCTTAAAAAAACAAAACAAAAAACAACAACAACAAAAAACAACTAACTCTCAGCAACGGTTATTTCTTTTCAGGAAGCTGCACAGCTTCTCACATAGAATCCGTTTACATAAGCTTAAACAGTGTTTGTTGTTTTTAATCGTTATATGAATTGTCAGAACAGCCAGCAAACTTATGGGGCATCAGAGTTCAGCTGTCCCGTCTATAGAAAAAATCACTGGCAGTGAAGAGAGCAACTGGTCAGATTCTCGATGATACCACCCATCCCCTCAAAATCTGCATTAGATTTAAAGAACTCATGGCACGCAGGGCTTATGTAAGCATTCCTTTATACAAGCTGCAATATCACACGTCAAAGTATAGAGAAAAGCAAAAAACAACAACGACAAAACAACAACAAACAAGCGAACAAAAACAAACAACATCAACAAAAATACTTTAAAAACAACAACAACAACAAAACAACAACAACGTGTGAATGGAAACTGAAGTGAGATGGCTAATATTAATAATGTAACCAAACACCAAGATACTCACCATGGAAGTGTAGAAGGTCACCACGGCGCCAACCGCCAGAATGGAAGCCGACACAGAAAGACCCGTCACTGTGATAGTTTGTTTTCACATATTTGTTTTATTAGTACACAAATATCAACGACACTTGACAGCACAAAGAATTAAAGCACACAACAACGATGTGCTCATTTTCGTCACAAGTATACTATCTTAGCGACACTGACGTAACGCCCAAACAGACCCTGATTCTCTATCTCTCGCGCGCGCTCTCTCTCTCTCTCTCTCTCTCTCTCACACACACACACACACACACACACACACACACACACCACAGGAAGGGAGGGGAGGGAGGGAGGGATGGGGAGAGAGAGAGAGAGAGAGAGAGAGAGAGAGAGAGAGAGAGAGAGAGAGAGAGAGAGAGAGAGAGAGAGACTTTCACATGTTTACTGTGAAGGCCGCGGGTCCATACATAAAGAGCATGGGAGGAGGGGAAGGGTGTGAGCCGGTTTGGCCTAGCGGTAAGGCGTTAGGCTGGTAAGCAGGACTTCGGTTCGAATCCGCTTCGGCTCTCCTTTCTCTTCAAAAATTGTGGTCTGTGGACATTGTCTTGTTTGTGACTTTGTCCCTCACAATTAATGAAACATTAAAATGGCTCTTATCGCTGCCCATCTTAATGCAGGAGTCATTCTGGTGATGACAGCGTAGCGACAGGTATATAATCTCCCTCTTCCCCCACCTCCATACCCTCTTCCCCCCCACCCACCCCCATCTCCCCGTCCCTAATAAGCCTTGTGGTTTCTGTGGACGTTAAGCACCATCTTCACTTACTTTTGGGGGAGGGTGAACGTCGCAGTCGTCTCATTTGAATGCAGTTGTTGATAATATATGCACTTGCGTTTGGTTTATACTTTCCAATGTTTGCACACAGAACAAATTAAATCCTAAAGGTATGAAACATGTACATTCTATTGGGTTGGTGGGGGGAGGGGGGGGGGGGCAATAAGGAACGCACACATTCTATTGGGTTGGTGGGGGGAGGGGGGCAATAAGGAACGCGCTCATGTTGTGGTAACATATCATGACTATTACAAACTGTTATGCCATAAAGAGAGCCTGAGAGAGAGAGAGAGAGAGAGAGAGAGAGAGAGAGAGAGAGAGAGAGAGAGAGAGAGAGAGAGAGAGAGAGAGAGAGAGAGTTAATACTCAAGTACAAATATTTTAGGCAGAAACCTCTTACTATCTGTCCTTGCTAAACACACACACACACACACACACACACACACACACACACACACACACACACACACACACACACACACAGCACACACACGCACGCACGCACGCACGCACGCACGCACACACACACACACACACACACACACACATTTTTTTTAAGCAGCTACATAACACACACACAACACACACACACACACACACACACACACACACCACATCTATATAAAGTAAACAAATAAATAAGTAAACAAATATTGTACACATGTCCATACATAGCCTATATCACAACCTGTCATTTACTCCTTTCACATCAAATCACTACGTCAGGCAAATGTTAAAAATATATATAAATCCGATGTTAGTCTTCTACCATTATTGTTAACTGTGTACACAGTTGTAACGATATCTAATATTGGTGCATTTTCGACAGTTACAGCAAGCCGTTGGTTTTGTCACACCTTCCCTGAATGCATGATCACAGTTCACTATCTTTAAAGTCCGAGGTTGTGAAATTATCGATTGTTTCTCAAAATTCACGTGGTGATTTGTACATAGAATGGTGTTAAAAGTGTTCACCGACAGCTTGTCTTGCCACCCGTTTTTTCAGAAGAAAGCTCTCACCATTATATGCCGGTGGTCACTGATGAGCTACTCAGATAACGAAACACGTGTCTGACCAAGGCAACCAACATAATAATGGTCCCCACCAGGATCAGATTTTTGATAACCCCTCTGCTCTCTGCTTGGCAGTGTGGGCCATACATCGGATTCGGTTCCGGGGGGAACTGATACACCCAACAGGCTCTTTACGAAGGGAGTACGACGTTCTGTCTCTCCATGTTTTATTTTCCCCACAGTCAGATTTACTCTGTTTAATTTCTTCCAGATCTATTTCTCTGCACTTTGACCTCAAATTAAAACAGCTTCTCTGAGGATGTCTCGCACGCCGGAAAATAACGGCTTTCAAGCAGTTGGCATGCTGGAAGCACAATTCAGTTTGGATTGTCACGATAGACTGTTATCGCTACCAGACGACTGGAACTGTTTCTGATCTACCCTCAGGCAGTGCCCCCCCACCTCCCCGCCCCCTCCCCCGGGTAACGATCCGGCAGCAGGATCGTTGTGTCACGCTCACACACCTGTGGAAGAGATTTCAGCCAGCAACAGTCCTGATGGCAGTATTCCAGAACTGAGAAAAATAAGTTCTGGTACGATCCGGAACCGTCTGAGTGATCAAGGCATACACGCAAGATGCCCTGCTGTCCGCCCAGCTCTCCAGCCTCGTCAACGTGTCGTGCGACCTGCCTAGGCCAGACATCACCTGCGCTTTCGGAATGTCCATAGTAGCGTTCATTGACGAGTGCACGATAAACACCGCAAGAGCTGGGCCCATAAGTAAATAAACATGGTGCTTAAAGTCCACAGAAACCGTAAGGCTTATTTGGGACGGGGAGAAGAGGGGGAAGGGGGTATGGAGGTGTGGGAAGAGGGAGAGTATATACCTATCGCTACACTGTCACCACCAGAATGATCTGCATTAAGATGGGCAGCGATGAGAGCCATTTTAATGTTTTATTAATTGTGAGGGACAAAGTCACAAGACCGTGTCCACAAACCACAACTTTTGAAGAGAAAGGAGAGCCAAGCGGTATCGAACCGAGGTCCTTCCGCTTACCAGCCTACCGCTTTAACGCTAGGTCAAACCGGCTCTCACTGGGCCCATGATGTTGACCGCTTTTATATAGCGCTATTCTCCGCTCTCGAGCAGACTCACTGCGCTCGAATGTGATTCTACCTGAGTGAATAACTTTTTATAGCGCATTTTTGAATCAGCCCACCGAAATGGTGTACTTACAGCGCTGGCATGGCTGGTGCCACATGAAACTGCTGCCGTCTCGGCGCATTCAGTGTACACCATGCAACCATACACCATGTCATGCCACATACGTAAGGTGCATGCGTATTTAGCTGTAACCTGCCACCTGCACTTTTGGCAGAATGGCCGGGGTCTTTTACGTGCTACTGCGGTAAAACGGGGGTGGAACGGATACCGAAATAAGAGTCAGCACAGAAAGCAAACTCCAAGCACTGGTTTACGACATTTTTCCTTCAAGGAAGGTGCCGGAAAGCGATGCTGGGAGTGTGCACAGAAAGCTGACCCTGGAGAAGAAAATTATGCCGCCGCTCCTGCAGGGATTCGAACCTGCGACCTTTCGATCACGAGTCCGGCGCTCTAACCACTGAGCTATCCCCGTTCCCCATAACTCCGGCTCTTCTTTGGCATGCACGAGTTGCCAGTAAGGATACAAGGTTCAAAAGAACGCTTATTTATTCGAACAAAAACACAATCTGCAAATGTTTGGGTAATCTCAAGCTACTGGCGAGCCGGACTTACGGTCTCTTTAGCAAATCGGGATATGTTGCTATCCGCCTTTAAATTTTGCTCATCATACATAATTATGGGCCCAGCTCTTGAAGTGTTTATCCCGCACTCGTCAGTGTAGCCTCTAGTACTGAGTTGTCAGTAAGTGCCAAAATAACTGTTTGCGTTTATTTTTAGATCCGGAAAGTCCCTTGTTCCACCAACAAAGCAACGCGCGTGACGTCGTAAAGTTGAAACTAACTGGACACCGCATGACAACAGTTTTTCAGTTTCAGTGATTAAGTTCACGCTCGGCTCGTGTACATTACTAAGTTCTGACAACCTTAGTGGAAAAGACATGAGAAGAGTGAACTTCATTCAAAGTGAAAAACGATAGGCCTACTTTGTTTGAACTGGGTATAATTAGTTCTGTTCACGTCCATCAGTCTTTAATTTTGTTGATTTGCAGTTGTTGTTTTTTTTTGTTTTTTTATCAAAATGTGAGAAGCGCTGCCGGACTGTAGCAGACGTGTCATGACGCAATGACCCCTTCGCATTTAAGATTTTCCTTCCTCTCTCTTCGTTGTCTGTGTTGATTATCATGTGTCTTGATGCATGAATCTAAATGGTTTGAATAGTGGGTGATCATTAGTAGCACGTGTAGTGTAGTCGGTCCGTGTAGGTGTTAATTTTTTCGGCAATAGCCTCTGTCGGTAACAGCAACATCAGGCAGCTATTTTTATACGGTGTTTAGGCTGCCTAAATGTAAAAAAAGGAATCTATAACATTACTTAAACCCATTTAAGCCGGCCGACAGTCCTATCTGTGCTTTACACATGCCGATATTTTCAGTATCGTCACCTTTAAGAGGATAAACCCAATTAAGGGGGCTATTTGCCCTGTAACAATATGGGCCCTGATGGTCTGAAGCGTGTCCATTCAGCCTGTAACGGCAGGGACAGCGCCATGCCAGCAACTGCATTCAAGAGCGCGTTCGTCATGGCGGTGGAGGGATGATGGTCTGAGGAGGCATCAGCGCCAATCACCGGGCAGACCTCGTTGTCATAGACGGTGCTGTCACCGGTTTGCAATACCTGAATGGGATCGTGATAAACCCTACCGCGCCGGGGTTTTTTTTCCAGAACCGCGGACCAGGGGTTATGCTGCTGCAGGACACTGCGGCTCGTCCTCGTGTTGCCAGAGTCATGCAGAATGAACTCCAGGTCAGAAACATCGAACACCTTGCCCTGGCCAGGACAGTTTGCCTGTCATGTCTGAGACGAATTGAATCGACTACGGTAACGACCACAGACTGTACAGGATCTTGTTCAAGCAATCGTCGAGGAGTGGCAGAACGTCCCACAGCAGCGCCTTATTCGATCCAAGGAGTTATGAGGCGCAGCTGTCAAGCCGCGACCGACACAGGTGGTGACCACACACAGTACTGAACTTGGTCATTTTCAAAATGTCCCCATGCTAACAGAAGAGGCGGAGGCAACCATCCGTGACAATATCGCTCTTGATCTGTTTCAGTATTCACATAATTGAACGAAGTTTCTGCTGCTAAAATGAAATGTTAGAATGAAAACTTTTTGAGTTGAATATATCATAAACTGTCCTGTACTCGCTTCTTATTATACAGGGAAAACATTAATTAAACATTTAAGCATGGACATAATTTAAGGACTTCCAGATTCAGCAAAAACAGGGGTGGGGTGGGGGGGGGGGGGGGGGGCTTTTCCTTCTCTGAGACTATTTAAGTGGGTCGATCTTTTAAGAATAGACGATTTCCGGAAATAACGGGAGACAATACGAAAGAGTGAAGCCCCTGAGGTAGGACATCATTCCAGACACAGACTTGATCTATATACTGGCATATATATTGGTCCATGATTACAGAATGGAGGCATCAGTCGAAAAGCGCTGGTCTGTGACAGTATCAGACCTTCAGGCATGGACCTATACTATACTGGACTACCAGCTGCGCGCTTTGCGTGAGAAACAATTTTTCTTTCTTTTTTTCGCGTAATACGGTCTTTTTGCGGTGTGTCCGTTTGGAATGGAGGACTGACTGAATCGACTGCGAGCGTTCATTATTTACGCTATGAACGCTCGCAGTCGATTCAGTCAGTATTAAGAAGAAATGTAAATAATTATCGGTAGCCTCTGCTGCATCGTCAGTAGCACTTCATGGCTTACCAGAAGCAGATCACTTCGGGTAGAGGATCGAATACAGAACCAGAAATATCGAAGCCGGTTGCTCTATTCCATCACTCGCATCGGATTGTGCATAGCAGTCGACAGTCTTCTCCAGGTATTTCACCGAAAGATTTCTTCAAATATGGTAAATTTTGAGGTGTTGATAATTTCTCATATAAACTGATAGCTCGATAGATCGACAGCTCTGTGTCAGCGTGAAGCGATATGCCCATCAGGACATTTGACATCAGGAGGTTAGTGTAAAAAACAAAAACACTACACCCTGT
The DNA here is from genome assembly GCA_963584105.1 of Alviniconcha strummeri. NCBI lineage: Eukaryota > Metazoa > Mollusca > Gastropoda > Provannidae > Alviniconcha > Alviniconcha strummeri. Next base: position 14,740,554 of record OY757551.1, read on the forward strand.
TTACATGCACTTCAGCAGCGTGTGAGTACTGTTAATTACTACTATAATCACTGAATTTGTTCAGATTTAGAGGCGGTAAACTGTTAGAGAATAATGACTTCAAATTCAGAAATCACCCAGAAATAGATCTCATGTAAGTAAGCAGAATAATCTGCCAGAAGAATCTGCATAAGCAGACCAAAACAAACATAATAACAACATATAATGCAAAATGTATTGGAGATAGGTGTAAAAAGTCACGAGGCCTGACTGAAAAGTGAGTTTCATCACATCTGTCTTTCAGTATGCTTATGCGCCATTGACGTTTGATCTAGATCTAGTTTCCGAGTAACACCGTGCAGGCTTCCTCGCTGCTGATGTCGGCAAAACAATTAATCGTGTACTTAAATATCACCTTTTACAGACTGTAATATTAAATAAAACTCACTTTTGTTGCAAATTTTGGATTCATTCATTAGATATGAAGCCGTTTGATTGATTTGAATGATATATGTGACTCAACTTAATGGCATTTAAAAAGTCCCAGGAATTTCCGACCCCCTCCTTGGATATTACCGAAGATTTTCATATTTTACACAGTGCTTACGTATACATTTGATATTCCATTCTCAAAGCAAAAACATACAACTGGCTCCCTAACACACACACACACACACACACACACACACACACACACACACACACACACACACACACACACACACACACACCAGCAACAACTACAAACAAAAAGCAACTGGGCACGTCACATCGCTTGCTAATGATCATTTGACTGGCTCAGACGCTCCTTTTGTGTGCGAAATTCCGACCGCTTCGAGTAATAATAATTTTAAAAAAAGAGAGATAATTTTGCTGACATTGGAGTGGCATGTTTCAAGCTGTCGCGTTGGTTTGGCAAACGGCACAAAACGGACGCCTTCACAAAACTGGGGAACCTACTCTCAGAGCTGCACAGTGCTTGACCGGCATTTCTAATGCCTTTTCTGCTTCTTTTACAAGTATCTGGCCATCTTTTCCGCAGTTTTACTGTACCCCCCAAAAATCGTGCCTACTCTGCGCTACACCTGCAGGCACATACTGAGTGCAGTCCTCTGGATTTCCGAAGATCGTCTATTTAGGAACTGTGTGGAAGAGGAGGTCGACCTGGGCTCCTGTCCCTACGGTTTTTGTGGACCTAAAACAACACTGAAAGATTAAGAACTTTGCGTGATAATAACTTCTATGGATTTTTACAGTGTAAAAGAGTGTTTCCAACGACAAATCTTACTTGATGTTTTGGCAGCTGCTAAGCACACAAAAGTCTTTTGATGACCCATGTTTGGTATAATTCAGATATCTTGGACATGAAAGTCGTACTTGATAAATTTAACACAGTGGTTGCACCGGTAGTTTTATATGGTTGACTATAAATTCCATTTAAAGTTTTGAATAGATTTTTCACAAGGAGCACTATGACACACCTTGTGTACAGCCAAAATGGAAGAGACTTCCTTTGCAAGGTAGAATCCTGTCTCCAGCCCTGTTCAGCATCAAGATTAGCAACATAGTTCAAGCTGTCTTGAAGGGTACGGATTGCTTCTTGTTCGTGGACGACTTTGCTTTGCGTGCGCGGCAAGACGTTTAACAGAGTGGCTAGGGCTATGCAGCTGTCTGAGAACAGTTTTAAGTTCTCCACCTCCAAGACCGTCTGCATCCACTTTCACCAACAGTAGTTGTTTTTTCCCCAGACCCTAACATCCTTCTGGGAAAAACGCTTAAAAGCAGTAGTCAAAAAAGTGGAATTCCTTGGCCTCATTTTTGACATCAAACTTACTTTTTTTTTTAAACATGTACAGTACTTGAAAACTTCCTGTCAGAAAGCTCTGGATATTCTGCGAGTTGTGGAACATACTGACTGGGGAGCCGATTGTATCGTCCTGCTATGCCTGCACCGTGCGTAATTAGTCCGTTCCAAACTGGATTACGGATGCATTGTATATGGATCGGCAGTTCTAAAGAAATGGATCCGATCCACCATCACGGCTTGCATATCGCGCTGGGGGCTTTCCGCACATGTCTTGCCCAAAGTCTTTACGTGAGGGCACACGAACCACCCTGGCTTCTCGTCGTTTAAAACTGTCTATAAACTATGTCATTATCTAAAATCTTTGCCGGAAAACCCAGCTTACAGTTGTGTTTTCGAACCTGAAAACATCAAATTATTTGAAGATTCGGAGTCGAAAATTCCACCTCTTGGCATCCACATTCTACCCCACATGGAGGAATCCAAACTTGACCTAAATCTGATTGATGATGCTTCCTCGTTGGACATCGCCCCTTGGATGCTTTCAGCCCCTACAGTCCGTTTTGTTTTAAACAAATTCAAAAAAGACACAACTAACCCGGAAACATACAAACAGCTTTATTTACGAATATCCTGTCTAAAAAAGTTTTCACAGACGGTTCGAAAACAGAGGAAGGAGTCGCTGCGGCGGCTGTCTCCACCCAACGTTCTCAGAAAACTTTTATTTGTCGGCTTCCAAAGGACAGCTCTACATATACTGCTGAGCTGCAGGCTTTTCTTTTGGTCCTCAAGCACGTTTTCTGTACTAGAGAGAGATCATTTGTGACATTGTCTGACTCGCTGTAGTCTTTACAAGCGATTTTAAACCTGAAGTATGACTACCCTATTTTGGTGCAGATTTTGGAACTTTACATGAAGCTGACCAGAGATGGGAAGAAGATTGTGTTTATCTGGGTTCCCGGCCACGTAGGCATTAGAGGCAATTCAGCTGCAGATTCTGCTGCTAAGAATGCCCTCGTTGGCGACATCTCGGTTGAGTTCATTCTCAGACTTAAAATCAGGTGCAAACAAATATATATTACAACTGTGGCAGTCTGAGTTGGATGAGTTCCCGGAAAATAAATTACATCAGATATTTCCGACTTTAAAAAGAGTGCACTGTTTGTCCTCGGACAAACAAAAAACGAAGAGACTATGAAAGCACGATTGTGTATTGTTTCATCACTCATTCCTTTTTATTGAAGGGTGAGGAACCGCCAATATGCATCGGATGTGATGAAGGTTTAACCATTTACCTGTTCGGATTTTATTGAAATGATTATTTATTGAAATGATTTTACTGAAATGATTATATCTCCTTGCCTATGTTGAGCTGACTTGAAGCCTGAACACCTTTGAGGCCATTTTCTCTCTCTCTAGATCTAACACTCTCATGCATCCTTTATGGATCCATAGGTCAAGGGCAGAGTATTCGTACTTAAAGAGTTACTTTTTTAACTTTGCAAAGTACTCTCAAACTTCCTAAATTCAGCATTTTAACAAATAATTATTTCTTAACTTTCGAAATTTACTGCTAATTAATGACAGAACCTTTTTTCTTTCTTCCTACTTGGGTATGTCAGCCGAGAGCATTCTCCCATGCAAGCGGAGCCTACCACCTAGACGGTGATTTTCTTTCGCTAGTATCGGGTTGATATCAGCTCAACTTTACGTGCTGGTGGTCACTGATTAGCTACTCGGGTAGCGAAACACGTGTCTGACAAAGGCAACCAATATAATAAGGATAAGATTTTTGATAACCCCTCCGCTCTCTGCTTGGCATTGTGAGCCAGAAATCGGATTCGGCTCCGGAGGGAACTGATGCACCCAATAGGTTCTTTACGAAGGGAGTACGACTTTCTGTCTCTCCATTCTGTCTCTTCATTTACTCTGTTTAAGGTCTTCCAGATCTAAATATGACACCTCAACAATTAACTACTACTTGCTTGTTTTTTTGTTTTTTTGTTTTTCTACACTTCAGCCTAAAAAAAAATAATCTTGAAATGAGAGAGAGAGACTTTACAGCTCAGTCACTACCTGTGTTGTTTCGGGATGTTTCGCCTGAGAAGATTTTCAACGTTTTGAAAGCAGTCAATATTTTGGGGAGAAAAAAAAAAATCACTTTTGATTCTGTTGGTGTTTTACTCACCTTTAAGTATGTTTTTAAAATTGTACATATGCCAGTTTTAACATGTACACACCTTAAAAAATAATATAATGACAAAATGCGTATCGCCTACACTGGTTGACTGAGCGTAAAACACGAAATTACCTACTTCCTTACTCCTTTGCACGTAATCTGTTTACGTGCTTGTAATACAATTTGGGGCAAGTCTGGTCCAGTCTCTGGATTTCTACTGATGTACATTTAGCTATGCGTGGTTTACAAAAACGCGGCACCGTTCAATCGTCTCGGCCAGGCTGTGTTAAATTGATCCTTGTTGAAAATAGTTTTATTGTGTTCAGGCGTAAGTAATGTATGTAAGCATGCTAGCGACAGTCTTAATCACAGTTTTCAAAAAATTCATACAGAGAAACTGAAGTAAACCTCTTTTTTTTTTTCTTTTTTTTTTTTTTGGTATTACACTCATTGTGTGTTCTGCAACGCTTTGTTCTGGGTTGATTAATCTGCGGTATCTTACCGGTAGTGCTAAAGAACAAGTGAAATCGCCATACGCTAGTTACGTGAGACTGATGATCAGTGATTGCTTGAATCGCAGTTAGATACGACTTTGTTTACCTGAAGCCTGGGTCAAGTTGGGTCCACAGCGTTGGGTCCCTTCCCTTTCCCATCTGACCAAGGAGGGCATGATAAGACTAACTGCACACCAGTTATATTATCAACACAGGGTCCTGTGTCTCAGAAGTCCGCTTTGACCTTTGGGCGAGTTTTCTCTCACCAAAACCAAAGCCCGTCTATTTTAAAATAGACGGGCTTTGACCAAATACAACAGCGACAGATCTTCTGGCAAGAGATCGAGAGTACTTCTGGATTCGGCTGCAGCCATCTTTTCGGGTTGCTTGCCAGAGGGGCGGAGCTTACGGCTGAAAGCGGTGCGTTGTGGAGTGGTCTATTTTACACTCCACTCAACGGAGATAAGTTCAACTGTACTGTCAAAACTGAATAGTTACGAAAGCCAAAGAAGCGTAGATTGTTTGGAGATGAAGGAATATTAGCACATCCTTTGGCTAAAATGCACTTTAGGTGCAAGGTATAGCAGGCGCAGAGTGCAAGTTTACCATACTTTCTCACAAGACTACTATTTCAGATGTTTTCGCTGTTCAGTTGTGTGTCTTGTTGGCCGGCTTCTCGTGGTTTGTCAGTGGGCCTACAGATGCATCACACAGAACAGTAGTCTGAAATTCTTTCTCCTAAGTGACTTCTTTGTCTCTTGTTTCTCTATGTCAATAAAAAGACAACACACTAATATACATTTTACGGTGAATGCACTGAATATGGGTCTAATCCCATATAGTGTGCATTCAGTTGCACGGCATAAAAAGGCTGTCACCGACGACTGAAGGCTTTGTTGTCAATTCACTCTCAAAGCTGGATCTGTACCAGGATGATTTACTGTACATACGTGTAATGAATAGTCCACACAATGGGTTTTCCTAGTGCTTTACTGCGACGCAAGAAACACTCGTTTTGTAGCCAAAGTACTGTCGCAGCCAGCTCGTCACAACTCGTGTTTCTTATTTTGCGGTAACCCACTCAGACCTATTCTGTAAGCTCTCTACATCGTTTATGGCTGACGTCTGTTTCTGCCTGTGTAAAGTTCCGCCGCAATAACCAAGCGAAGTTGGCCTGCAACGAAATTTGCCAAGAGACAAAAGTGTATGAAATAAAATTTACTGGTTGTTCGAGATGAATATCCTTTTGTTTTTGAATATGTAGCGTATATTGTCGCAAAAGATTTGTCCAACAGACATTTCTTCAACCATCGTCAACGTAAATCGTTTGTAGATATATGTCTTCCACAATGATTAAAATGTCTGTCAAAATTTGTAAGGGAAGCAAAAATTACATATAACACAGACTACTATCACAGATTGTTACGATTGACTGTATCTTTTTCTTGTGTAAAATGAAATATTAATTAGCATAACTGAGTCAAGTGTGAGTATAAATTATACTCTCTTTTTTCACTGTATTTTCATCACTGTTGCATAATTTTACTGCATTGTTGCTGTTGCTGTTTACTGTTTCAGATCCTCCATAAAGCTAAAGGAATAAACGAGGGTTCAGTCCGACTTACGCATATTCAGTATCACTGTGCCCCCAGTCGAACATCACAGTGTGAAGTGGGTTAGGCCCAACTTAGCCCAGTCCAGCATCACAGTGTGAAGTGGGTTAGGCCCCCCAAACCCCGGTTGAACATCACAGTGGGGAGCGGGTTCAACCTAACTTACCCCAGTCCGGTGGCACAGTGTAAAGTGGGATCAACCCAACTTAACCCCAGTCCAAAGCCACAGTGTGAAGTGGGCTCGACCCAACTTACCCCAGCTAAATGACACAGTGTAAAGGCTCAACCCAACTTACCCCAGCCAAATGTCACAATGTAAAGTGGGCTCAACCCAACTTACCCTGGTTCAGTGCCAGTGACGGGGCGTACAACACGACAGCCAGGTACAATAACTGTTGACAGACAGCAAACAGGCTAAATTAGCAAACTAGCAGGCCTACAGAGACGAAGCGGGTCAACTTATCTAATTAGTTTTTAACTTTTTGAGGGGTATGTGCAGCACTAGGACATGCCCGATATACACAGGAAATTTGAGTAAATTACACGTTTTAGTCTGGTAATAACAATAATAACAGCAACAACATTAACATACTTCCAAACGTCACAATGCGCGTCCCTAAAAGAAAACAGAATATATAAAATAGAATATTAATAAACAATTACAAAACTGACCCACACACAGGCATACACAAACATATACTAAAGAAAATAGGTTATGTTTCCCTTATTATTATTATCTACTGTGCTTAGATCCTGTTGATCATGCGTAAAATGGGACCATGACCTATGACATCACACATGAACAAAAGAAGAAGAAAAAAAAGAAAAGAAAAAAAATGAGCATCGTTTGGTCACTCCTCCAAGATGGTTGTCCCTTGTTAATGTTTCAGTTGCTAACAAATGTAGCAAATGTTCCTACGTCTATCCTGATTGATATAAAATTTCAGCGACAGCACCTCGCCTATCGACAGTGTTGATCAGATTGGGGCAAGCAGTCTAACATTTTGAGTTCATAGCTTTGTTTGAGAGATGGATTACTTGGAAAGAAGTAATGGGCGGGTTTTTGGCTGAATAACAGGTCATGGTGTGCAGCTTGTGGCTGTAGTCGTCGAGGTTGGCCAGCAGACAGGAACAGGGGATCTTCTACATTTAGAGCTAAACTGTTTTGAACGCCGCGAATGATTTGCACTTGATAGCATCTACGCGGCATTCACATGCACACGCACGGACACACACATACAGATACGCTCGAGCGCGCGCGCGCGCGCACACACACACACACACACACACACACACACACACACACACACACACACACACACACACACACACACACACACACACAGATAGGTTTGATAGACATGCAATCAATGGCAAAAGGACAGTACAAGTGAATCTTTGTGTACCAAGATCGTTTCACAAAATTCTGCACTCTAAGAGCTCTTACTTTAAAGCGAGCTTCAGAAGTGGCACTTCATCTTCTTGATATTTTCCTGACCACCGGTGCTCCTGCTATTCTCCAGAGCGACAATGGTGCTGAATTTACTGCTGCAGTTATCACTGAAGTCTGCAAACTGTGGCCCGAACTAAAGATTGTTCACAGCAAGCCAAGAATGCCCCAGTCCCAGGGTTCCGTGGAGAGAGCAAATGGAGACATTAAGGACATGCTGATATACTGGATAGATGACAACAACTCCACTGACTGGACTACTGAAATAAAATGTGTTCAGTTCATGAAGAATTCCAGCCACCACATAGGCATTGGAATGTCGCCATTCAAAGCGATGTTTGGGGTGGAGGCTAAATTAGGCCTGAGACCCAGCACCCTCACAAATGAAGTGATCGACATGACTGAAACCGAAGAAGACCTCCTTCGCACCTGTCAGTCGGAAGATACAAGTGCAGAACACAGAGATGCAGAACCACTTCAGGGTGCTGCAACAGATGTCATTTCTCTCGATGATCTTCAAGCCAGCCAGCCCGGAATTACTGCCGAAGAAACTGCTGCTGAAGAAGACTGTTCCAGTTCTCCCCACACCACAGACATTCCTGAAGAAACTGACTTCTCAGATGGACAATCCTCTGGAAGTTGCTCATGGCAGTCCGAATGGTCCTTGATCATTCAACTGCCGACTTAATGACAATGAAGTATTATCGTCAGCTTGTCAACCGGTGACGATGAACTTAATAGCTGATCAAGACAGGATCCTCCATCTTTTTGAGAATGTATTTCTGGTGGAGTTTATGTAACTTGTATCTACTCGCATGCCAGCTGAGAGTTACAGTAAGCTACTTAGGTAATTATTGTTGTGTTTATGCGTGACGTCTTTCGAGCGGTAATTAACTCTCTTGTTTGTTGAGGCATTAACCAGAGCTGTGTTGTACAAAAGAGCGGCTACTCTCCCCTTGACCCGAGACTTGCCGGCGACTGTTGCCTACGGTCTGCTGTGCTCATAATCACAAACACACACACACACACACACACACACACACACACACACACACACACACACACACACACACACACACACACACCACACACACACACACACACACACACACACACACACACACACACACACACAGAGTTTCACTTGCATTCAAACGTGAGGACGTAAGTGTGGGAGTGGAGGAGAAAGAGATACAGAAAGCGAGGGGGGGGGGGGGGAGAGGGGGGGGGAGAAAGAGAAATTACAATGATGCTGATGAAAGAGTGACAAATCATGTACCGCGTGTACCTTTCAGCGCGATTTGCCACCCATCGTGTGGCACTGACAAATCGTGTATGCAAAATGATCTGACCAAATTTGTCACCCGTGTGACAAATGGTGTCGCAACAAAGCAACCTTGTTTGAACAGTGAGTTCCTCCGAACTGTATCTAGATCACTGATGAAGCACTCCTTTGACAAACAAACACACACACACACGCTTCTTCTATGATAATAATAATGTACTGTTTTATGTGTTATTTCTCCAGATTGGAGCACATAGCCAATCACGAAGCAAAGAACCAAAATGTAGTACACCCCCCCCCCCCCCCCCCCCACACACACACACACACTGAGTAGGATAGCTTGAAGAGATTTCACAGATGATTTGAAAGATGTGTCTGATGACCTAACTTTGCAAGGGAGACTGTTTCAAACAGACTGCGCATCATAAGAAAAAAGAAAAAAAGATCTTTGACAATCCAATGCGTGTGCACAGAGGGAAAGACAAAGAATGCAAATGTCTGGCGGGTTGGTTTGTAAGCATTCTGGAGTTCAGTCAAGTAGACAGGAGCGGTCGAGTTGAGGCAGTTGTGCACAAAGAAGTGAGTTTGTACTGTACTGTTGAATCAATTGGCAGTCAGTGCAGACAAGCGAGACAACGATCATAAGAACAATAGATAATTCTTATAAAGCGTCATTCTCTAACACGAGCTAAACTCACTGCGCTGTACAAACAACTTTACAAAAACCACATTTACATACATTTCAACAAATAGAACCGTAGGCAGAGTATTCTACTTAAATGTAATCACTTAGCAAACAATAACTATTTATACAACACAAACCCACATCTACACCCACACACACTCAAGCAAACACGCACGCATACCGGTTAGTCTCCTATCGCCCACTCGGATATTACCAGTACTCCATCAGAAACCTTCTCCCTCTCGTCCTCACCCCTTGCCTGGCTGGCTCTCTTCTGCTTAGTTTTGGGAATTCTCAGGACGAGGCGAGAGGCGTTGTTTTGGTCTTTTTGTAGTTTGTTTGAGAGATACTAAAGATAGCCAGACAGCGTAGAAAAAAAGACATACTGATCAACAGAACCAAGAAATATTCAGTCATTAATGATTTAGAAGTATACGTGCTTAGCAACTGCTAGCAGCAATCCCATGGATGATGATGGGGGTGAGACAGTCGATATGCACACAGGTCGAAAATAAAATAACTCAATAAACTGGTACATGTTTATTGAGTTATTTTATTTTGTAAAGGAGTTCAATATTACATGTACACACACACGCTCGCGAACATACATACACACAAACTCACACCCCTCTCCGTTGTTTGTTGTTGTTCCTTAACAAGTCGCATAAGTACTGACCATTTCTACAACAAAGAGTGCTGATGCCAGGTAGCGAGTTGTCCTGTTGAACCTCAGCTCCAGATACTGCACACACACACACACACACACACACACACACACACACACACACACACACACACACACACACACACACACACACACACACAGAGGCTAAATGTTACATGACGATTAACTTGGATATACAATGTAATATTTTTAGTCTACGGAAACGGGTTCAGTATTACAATCGAAACTAGACCGAAGTGAAAATCAGCTTCTTTTTGTTTTTTATTTTATTACAAGATCAGATTCATTTTAGCTGTTTTCACTGTTCACTTCTGAGGTCAAGCGTTTCTTGACCTCTCATTATTTGCCACGCAAAACTGGTTGGTCTGATATGCTTTCTTTTTCGTTTTCTTAAGCACATAACGAAGTGTATCGTGTTCCTAACCACAGAAAACTACTGTGTCGAAAGGAAGAAAGAAACGTAGCTACATTTGACAGACTGCTTCCTGACGGTACGCACCTATCTGCACAGTGTAGACAAACTGTCACCATCCACCAATGGCTTTCTTGTCCTTTCATAGCCATGGAGCCAGTTGCCTGGATAATTTAGTATGTGTTCGTGTAATAAGTAGTCAATGCTCGCTGACTACGGCAAAGTTCACACGAGTGTTTCTTATCTGGCGGTAAACTACTCAAACCTACTGTGTGTGCTGTGTGTACTCTGTATTAACAGCGCTTTACCAAGAACTAATGAAACACAGGGGACTTGATTTCAGAATGAATGCAAAATAATCCAGATGTACTGTTTACTAGCTTTTTGTTTTGTTTTTGGACACATATAATGTGTTTCTATAAAGAATATCTTATGAATCAAACACACACAAACACCGGGAGGCCCCTGCTCTGAAACCAACAAATGAAGTGACAAAAGTGCCATACTTCAATTTTGTCAGAGCGACGTTGGCAATTTCAATAACGTTATATTATCCGCGAAAAGGGACAGTAAAAGCCACAACCTATCGCTTAATCACCGTTTCATAGCGACACTGGTGTTAAGTGCCCACACGGCTCAGACATTTCAAATCCATATTTCCTGTCAGTGATCTTTTCCACGGTTTTGACAATGCATCAGACAATAATTATGGTAACTGAAAGCAGTTTGGAAGGACTTTACGAAGTATGTATTTGGTGAACTGTAGATCGTGCTCCTAATTTTTGTCATTTTGATGACGTCGTTTTAATTCTACATATACATTCTTGACCTTTTTTCTTTTTTCTTTTTTTTTAAACTTCTACTCCTTGTCTATCTTCTTCTTTTCTTCTTTCTTCTTTTATTATTATCTATTTTCTTACACCTGACGAAGACTTTCTGTCGAAAGCGCTTGTGTTGAATTGTTCATTGTATCACGTCATACAGTACATTTCCTCAGATTAATTCTATTTTGTTAACTGTGTTCACCAAAGCCAATGAAAATGAATGGCCAGGACAACTGTCCCACGCCATGTTAAAAGAGGAAGACGAAAGAGGACAAAACTGTACATGGTTATTTTAACGGGGGAAAGTGTCATGCAAAGCATGAGGTGCCTACCTGATAGGCGCTGTCCAACTGCAGGTTGTGGAAGAAGGGCAAGAAGACGAAGCAGGCTATGGGGAACATAATGATTCCCGAGAAGGTGACGAGCCAGTAGCCCGTGCCGTAGGTGTATATTTCTGTTGGGATGCCAAGCACGGTGATGGCGGACATGTAGCTGGCCAGCAAGGACATGGCCACGGGCAGGACGCTCAGCCGCCGGCCCCCCATCAGCAGGTCCTCGGCACTGGCCGACTCCTTCTGACGCCGCTCCTTCACCATGTAGAACACGCCGATCAGCGCCGACACCAGCAGCACGCCCATGAACAGACAGTAGTCCAACGTTGTGAAAGTCGCAGTCATTGTGACGGTACTGATCACGCTAGTGGAGATGTCAACGCCGTTTCTGGCAGGCCTATCGGAAATCCTGGAGCCTTACGTCACTTAAAGGAAGATGTTCCTGGGACGTGTCCACACTCAACAGCTGAGCACAACCACACTCCGTTAATGCAGACTGGTCGTAGTTTGGGTCCACGCATACGCCTTGATCCACGCACGCACACACACACACACACACACACACACACACACACACACACACACACACACACACACACACACACAGACAGACACACACACACACACACACACACACACACACACACACACACACACACACACACACACACACACACACACACACACACACACACACACACACACTCACACATTACAGCAACGTTTTATGATTTTTTAAGAAACATTTTAACACTAGACATAGCTCAACGAAAACAAGTTAAGTGGATTAACGCTGCAGCTCATTTTTCATCGTTTTTCACCGTTTAATTGTTGTTTAAGTGTCGTTTAGTAGCTTGATAAAGAGGATTACACTGAAAATTTGCATGTTGTGTTTTCTTCTAATAAATAGCGTTATTTTGAACCTTTTATGTGTTTGGATCACATTTAACAATAAAGAAATCAGTCACACTCACATGCGTATGCACGTACCAACTGAGACTTCGAGTAGCGAAACTTTACTTTTAAAAGTGTCGCTGTGATATTCTTCCTTATCACACGTAAGTAGTCAGTTCACAATTCCACTGAGACATTAATACTTTTCTGGTAGCAAAACCTTACTTTTGAAATTGTCGCCGTGATATTCTTCCTTATCACACATAAGTAGTCGATACACAATACGATTGAGACATTCATACTTTTTCGAGTAGCAAGACCTTACTCCTGAAATTGTCGCCGTGATATTTTTCTTTACCACACATATGTAGTCGATACACAATACCATTGAGACATTGATACTTTTCGAGTAGCGAAACCTTACTTTCGAAGTTATCGCTGAAATATTCCTCCTCATTACAGAGAAGTAGTCAATACACAACACCAATGAAACATTAATATTTTTCGAGTAGTGAAACCTTACTTTTAAAGTTGTCGATGTAATATTCTTCCGTACCTTCCCTCTGTCCTCTGTTATTGATAGACACAGTTTCGGGCTTTCTTCAGAGCGCCTGAAGTCGGAGTCGGAGCGGAACATGTGCCTCTAAAACGTGATGTCAGCAGCGTCAGAGTTGACACGCAATGCGAGTAGATAACCTTCACATGTGGTCAATTTCAGTTCCATAGAGCCATGTGGTGACTTCTCACGGTCCGTCTCTGGGGAGCGGGGATAGCTCATAGTCCATGGGCCAGGTATCGAAACCCTCCCCCCCCCCCCGGGGGATTTTTGGACACAATGATTTTTGGATAGCTCAGTATGTGTCTTTTCAATATTTGCTACTCTGCTTTTAGGGATTATCTGAGATGGTACATAGCATGTATTAAAATGGGCGTGTCCCCTACAAATCCCAAACAACAGGCAGCTATACCATTCTTTGGACACACAAAAATACTACACATGCTGGTATCAATGGGTAGCACTGCTCTTGCGCTGCTGTTGTCTTACCCAGGTATGGTGGCCTGATTTACGCGTGTGGGATTAATGAAGATTAAAAAAGAAAAAATGTCACGTTGCATAATTTTGTACAACGCTCGTGTAAAAATATTGAACAAAAGTGCTTCATTTACAACCAAATGTATCATAGTGACTAAGAGTCACAAAGAATGTTTGATTAACACCCGCATTAATGGATGACGTCATGGAATAGAATATACTCAAGTTCAAAAGTTAAGCAACCTTTTACAAAAATGCACATATGTTCAAACCTCAATAAACTACTTCCACAAAACCGCTGCAGGTGCTGGCTTATCCACCGGTCTACTTCCATTTAACCTGAAATCAGTTTCACAGTACTCTATACCCCATGGAAGATAGGCAAGAAACATGCCCGATGTATGTAAAACTTACCAGTTTTGCCTTTGTTATGTCTCAGTAAAACAGTTTAGGTTTAGGAACCTGATGCCACCGGACTGCATCTCTGGTTTGACTTAATTCAGCATGCAACTACTGGACAGTTTCATGTATCAGCTTACAGTCAGCAGGCTCTTTGCTATTATGCCAAGAATACAGACAAACAGCTAGCACATGTCAAAGATATTCACCAAAGTGATTGTCCACACTGTCAATGATTTGACAAATCATTATTGACTTTCTGAAATTGTTATCTGACAGGTACCAAAGCCGGTGCCATAGAAGGTTGCAAAACCTGAATGTCTTTTACTTTGAGTGACATTGAATGCATGTCCAGCTTAGACATATATGTCAGCCTCAAACCTGAAGCCATCAAGATTCTCAAGCTCTGTGTATTCTTGATAGTCATCTTCCTTTTGGGGCTGCTCCACCTGGATTTCAACCAAGTCTTGCGGCATGAAGAAACAGTCTGTCCAGTTTACCTCCCACTTTTCCATTTACAGTATGCAAGCCATGGCCATCTGCTCGAGGAATGGTTTTAGTTGCCTTAACTGCGGAATATCAAGAGTGCTTGAAAGCTGGCCCTTTCGATGTGCATTATCAACGCATCTCTGCATGGTTGCATTGAGACTGTTCAACAAGGATAAGGTGTGTTGACACATTTTGTTGACATCTATCACTTATTTACCTCTACAAAGAAGATGCATGCGATGTTCCAGTTTCATAATTTGTTCTTAACATGGTAATCTCTTTATCTCTAAACGATTCTTCCCATAACATACTGAACGATGTACTGAAAATAATTTGTATATGGTCTTGTTGGAAGCTTTCTCTTCAATATCTTTAGTGTCTTTGATGGTTTCCTGGTGTCTGTCATCCTCTCGAGTGTAATCTCTCTGACAGGTGGCATGGTAATGTGCTTCTCGAGCAGCCAAGTCAGCATCTCGCACCTTCAAAAGGATGTGCTGATCTTGTTTTCTTTTGTTTGCTTCTTTGGCAGAATCCTCAGCTGTGTTTGCCATACATTTGACTAATGTTTTCAGCATGTTGTTTCCTTGTATTCAAATCTTTTCACAAAAAATACATCTGTCACTGGGCAATGGCTAGCATTGTGGTTGCTGACAGATTTGCTGTTCTCGTTTTTGTTGTTGTTGTTTTTTGAGGATCTTACATTACTCCCTTCCGATGGGTTCTTTTGTTTCAAAATAATTCTGCAGTCATTCATAAAGTAGCACAATGTGTGATTCCCATGCAGATTCGGTATATACTCATATATTTCATCCACCATATCAGGACTGGACCATTGCACATGTTAAAGTTATTTAGTTCTTGGATTTGTGTGCTTTTTTTTTGTCAACCGCACATGGTCACTTCGCACATATCACATTCACAGTTTCTTTTACGAGCAAAAAGCTGGCTCACTGTTCTACACAGAACACAATCAATAGCAAACATCCCAGCCAAAACAGTCAATAATTAGCACATATCACTATCTACAACTGCAAAAGATACTTCCAGACAGATTCCCTGTAACGCATTCAGTACAAAATTAAAGAACAATTGATCAGATCACAAGTATGTCTAAATCACCTTTTTGAGGCACAGTAACACACGTTTTGGTGCCTATTTATATTCTGCAGGCACTCAACATGAGAACCTGCTTAAATCAATTGACTATGAACAGTGTGACCTATTTTATTTCGCAGGCTAACGCTGGAATTCGCTTCAGCTGACGCAACTGAAAAGTATGGAGAGGACTTGGAAAAAATGAAGGTGAATGGACCGGGGAAGTGGAAATTAGGACAAGGAAGAAATTATGGCACTAAGCATACTTGGCTATATTCTGACTTACTGCGTGCTTTTAAGGGAAAACATTCGTCAGCTCTGGGTTTTTAACAGAGGACCTTAATATTTCTGCGTCCGCAGTGCCCAATAACAAGGACACACTTAAGACAGAGAAACGGAAAGCTAGAACATATTAAACTGTTCAAACAATAAAACAATATATGGAAATGACCTATTTTTTAATCTATTTTTTGGTCATAATAAATGAGTTGCTAAGAGAGAAGGCCATCGCAATTTGGAATTCCATATAGTCATAATAGTGCTCATACTGCATTTCATTAGAACCAGCACCACAGACACAAACAGTAACAGCTCACTTGCAGACAACCTGAACTGTGTACTTTGATGGTCAAGGTACCCAGAAATTACCATGTGGTAAAATCCCCGGGGGGTGGGTGGGGGGGGGGGGGTATAGGCTGGCTCATGGTCTATCAGTGATAGAGCGCCGGACTCGTGATGGAAAGGTCGCGGGTTTGAGTCCC
This sequence comes from Alviniconcha strummeri, assembly GCA_963584105.1. NCBI lineage: Eukaryota > Metazoa > Mollusca > Gastropoda > Provannidae > Alviniconcha > Alviniconcha strummeri. The sequence continues at coordinate 14,756,967 of OY757551.1, forward strand.
GGCAGGCGCGGCGTGAGAATTTTCTTATCCAGGGTCAGCTTTCTGTAATGACCCTCTTACTTCGGTATCCGTTCCACCCCCGTGTTACCGCAGTTGCCTGCGAAAGACCCGGGCCATTCTGCCAAATGTGCAGGTGGCAGGTTAAAGTTAAACACAAATGCATCTTGCCTGTGTGGCTTCGAATCAGATGACACAGAACGTGCGCCGAGACGTCAGAAGTTTGACGTAGGTGCAGCCATGTGACAAACAACCAGCACTGTAAGCATTTCGGTGGATAACAAAACAAAAACAATCACGCGGCGCTGTGTGAAGCTACAGTCACCCAGTACCTCTGTGTCACATATGCTATTCTCTGCTTCTGAGCAGACCCACCACTAGGGCTCATCTCGAGATGAGGCGCTCTACACGTGTTCATATAATAGATAAAATCTTCCTTATCACAGAGCATAGTAACCTGGCCACCGAACATCTGGCTTTCGCATTTTAATTCAACCATCGCACACAGACAGTGCAGTCAGTCCCGATGCTCTGTCTTTCCAAATGAAATTAATTGTACGTTTTTGAGGCGAATCAGAAGATAGTGTCGAAGGCAGTACTTAGATCCAGTAGGGTCAGAATGGAGATCGAGCCAGAATCTGAAGTAGTCATTGCGGTCCCCACATCTAGAACAATATATCCCAAGACATCAGGCACTCTGTCTTTCGTCAAGCTCTTTTTCTATCAGTGTCCCACGGGAATGCAAGGTAGCGGATTTGTGATTTTTTGCCTCTGCCTCAGTAATTTTGCAGCCCTTGTAGGAAATTCGAAACCCGTTTTAATACCTGCCAAAACAAAAGCTATATCTGGAAAATCTTTTAGTTGCCTTTCCCATTCAGATGCTTTGGATGCAAGAGACTAGTAATTACCGAGAAATTCACACGTAAATGGGTTTTGGGGTTCAAACGCGCTATTGAGTTGGAAAGAGGAGGAATGTCCTACCTGATCCGCTGACTGCCGCTGATCCTATTCCTGCTTGGCTGTTTCCTGCTGCTGGCGATGATCCGACTGGGGTGGGCCTGTAGGCACAGCAAACACACGTGTTCCAAGTTACAACACGGTCTGTAGGAACACTTTCCGTGGTTGAACTGAACACACTTCTTTTGCCCCCGGGTCCGACTCGGCGCCCTGCCTGCCCTCCAAGCTGCTTGGTACCTGTTGGTGTCGCCGCCTTCTCATTCAATAGCACTGTGCACAGGTGTTGCGAGTCCGATCCCCATCGGAACCTGGCTACAGCAAGAGTGGGAATGGTGGCTTACGCCTCTCGAGATATATATATATAAAAGGTATAACAAAGTCCAAGCATGTTTTTTTTTTTTTTTTTTTTTTTTTTAGTGGAAACAGGGGTAGCACTGCCTTTTAGAGATTTGGGTCAACCGACGCGAAACATTACGTAATTTGCGTCAATGGCATGAAAAATGCGCACAGTATAACCTAGAATTAACGCACAGTACAAAGCCAAAATGATGAAGTAACGGTCTATAATGTGAGCAGACGAAAATAGTAAAAAGAAGGTCTATCCGTGCACAAAATGTTTTGGTAACGTTCAGTAAATTTGCCGTTCACAGAAAAAGTTTGAATAGATCGGAACATCGTACACGGCATCATTTTTAAAGGAAGAACTGCAGCAGACGATGTCGGAACCCAGTTCTCGTCTACCGCGGGATTTAGTAACGAGATGAAGTTGAAGTCGAGGCTGCCGCCATTTTCTCTCATTCGTATTCGGTGTCGACGCTTATTTTGTTTTCGATTTCGTAGTATTCTACCTTTGAGTAAATTCTGATAATATTGCACGCAAACAAAGTAGGCATACTGCTTGGTTCCAGTTTCCATATCTGGCATCGTGTCCTCCGTCGATTGACCGGAAAATATCATTGATCAGTCCGGCAAAATGTCTGGTCAGTCTGATACGGGAACCAATCTTCTTCCAGATCTATACGGGTTCGTTACAATTCGGTTTCAAATTAATCGTTTTCTTTTTTCGGAAAAGTATACGAATTTTATTCATAGACAGGGCGCTACCGACTCTAATGCGCATGAATAAGATTTTAGGAAAGGTTTCACTGTCGCCTAGTTATAGTCCAGGAATTATGGTAGCTTACGGGAAGTTACGCTTTTACTTCGCTGTCCAGATCCCGCCCTTCATTGACTGGACTTGAACGGCTGAGATGACACTGAGTTTGCAAGTAGATCTAGTGTTAAGTGACGCGGCATCCACCAGTGAGGCATAACTTGTTTAATCGGTGTTGTCATTTTGCGTACGGTGACGCACCGATGTGGCTAAAATGCGTACGGCACCCGAAAAATGCAATATTTACGCAAAAGTTTGCAATGAGCGCGACCCCTGTTAATATATCTATATAGAGAGAGAGAGAGAGAGAGAGAGAGAGAGAGAGAGAGAGAGAGAGAGAGAGAGAGAGAGAGTGTATAACAAAGTCCAAGCATGTTTTTTAGTGGAAACGTTTACTCCGAATTTTCGCCCTTGAGAGCTTCGTCAAGGCCCGGTTAGCTTGACTGATTCCTACAAAACGTAATTACAAAACGTCATATTTTTATACGTCACGCTCTCTTGCACACGACATACCTTCCAGACGACTAGGGAACACACACACACACACACACACACACACACACACACACACACACACACACAATCACTCCCCTCTCTCTCTCTCTCTCTCTCTCACACACACACACACACACACACACACACACACACACACACACACACACACACACACGCACACATTGAAAACATTCCCCTCTCACCCCCACTCTTTCTCTCTCTCTGTGTTGTTCAGGCAGACCTAGAATGTCCATTTTTTCAACAGTTAAACTGAAACCAAATTCACTTCATATTATCATGTCCTTTGTACTATGACCTAAGAGATAAATATATACCACGCAAATGTGTCAGATGTCTACCACTTTTTTAACTGTCAATGTTGTTTGCTTTTGAAAAACAAGTGTCTCCAACTCCGACTCGATACTTTTCTACAGAAGGCTTTTACAGTACTCAATATTATCTGGTCTGGACAGATGTTGTACCTATAACTTTACGTTGATCGAAAGTTGCTTGACTCTGTTCATCACTACAATTGACATGGCCTCATGGTCTTCTTTTTATTTTATTTATTTTTTAATATAAATTATTCTGTGTGTGTGTGTGTGTCTCTCTCTCTCTCTCTCTCTCTCTCTCTCTCTCTCTCTCTCTCCCCCCCCCCCCCTCTCTTTCTTTGAAGATCTGTCTTTGAGTATTGTGTTCAAGTCTTTCCTTGTTGTTCATACCCTTGAAGATGGTGCCCAGGTTGCAGATCTAATAATTTTCCCGGATCATCAAGTCTTTCTTTTCTTTTACTGCTTCAACTGCCACGATAGTGAGAAAGCCAAGTTGGAGGTCTTCAGGGTGCTTAAAGTTTGTTACATGGTCAGCCACCCCACATTTTGTCGCTTTTTTCAGTTTTGCGTCTGATTTATGGTTTCTCCAGCGAGCTTTCAGGTCGGTTGTAGATCCTACATACCATTCGTTGTGTATTTCGCACATAACGACGTAAACAGTGTTTGGGCTTGAACAGGTAATGTGCTGCTTTATGGTCCAATGTCTACCGTCCCACGGAGATACAAGAACAGTGGTTTCTTTTGAATGGCGACACGTGTCGCACCTTTCTTTGCAAGGAAAAAAACTTGGTCTGTTCTTGGGCCTATGCTGGACGTATCTCTGTAGAACAGTAGGTTTGTACATTTGTGCGAGATTTTTTCTTTTTTGTCAGCCGAGATGATGGTTCTGGGGGGAAGATCTCTTTATTAACTATGTTGGCATGAAGAAGATGGAGATTTTTTTTTTGAAGGCACTCTGGGGTCGTAAGTGCTCACCCACGCGATTTTCGTGTCCTTCCTTTTCTTGGGCTGGTTTAAGAGTTTTTCTGCCTTTCTTCGCCCATTCCACAAGTCTCTCTTTAGCTGTTTTGTACTTCCATCCGGAGACGGTCAGATGTCTTCCGTATTCCTCCAGTCTCCGGTCTAAGTCTTCATCTTCGCTGCAGATCATACGCAATCTGGTGTCTATTCCTTGTACAAAACCTTTAAACACGGCTGGCGAGTGGCAACTGGATGGCGGTAAATAGGAATGGTTGATCTTTCCATCTTTCAATAAAAGAGAGACATCCAAGTAGGTTGCCGTTTTTCCATGAGAAACAGTCCACTTGATGTTAGGCGGGTGGAGCGACTGGGGGCAGTCTGTAAATGGTTGGAGGTGTTCGCTGTCTAGAAGAATGGCAAATCCATCATCACGGAACCGCGACCAGTCCAGGTATCTGTACTGTGCCTTATATATATATACATATAAACGGTCGATGGAAGTAGCACGTTGGAAGTAGGCAACAACAAACTAGCCACAGCCAGAGGTTTCTGTTTTCTTTTCTTGACGATATATGCCAGAGGCCACTGGTATTGCCTCTCCTTTCTCTCGCGCCGTCTCACGACGTCTCTTAGTAACGTCCAAAATAACAACACGTAAAACATACGTAAAAGAGTGAATGACGTCCACAAACAAAAGAATACAGACAGAGCGACATACAGAGTACAACAACACAAACACAATGTTCAGATGCACTCGGTTACATGCCCGCCCTCCCCCGCTCAATCACAACCAGCGTCCTCGCTGGTGAATTAACAATAACATCATTCAAAAGCTACCAAGAGTTGAATTAAGAAATCATCTACGTAGAACCTTCCCGATCCTCCCTATTCCAAAGACGATCTTCGGAAATTCAGGGGACTGCACTCGGTAAGTGCCTGCGGGTGTAGCGCGGAGTAGGCACGCTTCGTTGGGGATACAGTAAAACTGCTGGAAAGATGGCTAGATACTGGTAAAAAGCAGAAAAGGCATCAGAAATGCCGGTCAAGCACTGTTTGTGGGGTACATGCAGCTCTGATAGTAGGTTCCCCAGTTTTGTGAAGGCGTGCCGTTTGCCAAACCAACGCGAAAGCGAAACATGCCTTCGCTGGAGCAAAGCCTGCGGGCGTCCCCACAACCAGCCCAGTGTCAGCAAAATTATCTCTCTTTTTTTAATATATTTTTATTACTCGAAGCGGCCGGAATTTCGCACACGACAGGAGCGTCTGAGCCAGTCAAATGACCATTAGCAAGCGATGTGACGTGCCCAGTTGCTTTTTGTTTGTAGTTGTTGCTGGTGTGTGTGTGTGTGTGTGTGTGTGTGTGTGTGTGTGTGTGTGTGTGTGTGTTAGGGAGCCAGTTGTATACATTTTTGCTTTGAGGATGGAATAGCACATGTATACGTAAGCACTGTGTAAATTATGAAAATCTTCGGTAATATCCATGGTGGCGGTCGGAAATTCCTGGGACAATTTAAATGCCATTTTGAGTCACGTATATCAGGTCAATCAGTCAAACAGCTTCATATCTAATGAATGAATCCAAAATTTGCAACAAAAGTGAGTTTTATTTAATATTACAGTCTGTAAAAGGTGATATTTAAGTACACGATTAATTGTTTTGCCGACATCAGCAGCGAGGAAGCCTGCACGGTGTTACTCGGAAACTAGATCTAGATCAAACGTCAGTAGCGCATAAGCCTGCTAAAAGACACAAATGTGATAAAACTCACTTTCCAGTCAGGCCTCGTGACTTTTTACACCTATATCCAATAAATTTTGCATTATATGTTGTTATTATGTTTGTTTTGGTCTGCTTATGCAGATTCTTCTGGCGGATTATTCTGCTTACTTACATGAGTTACGAGTTAGTTGCACACTTTGATCTATCCTTAAATCTGTTTATGGGACGATTTCTGAATTTCAAGTCATTGTTCTCTAACAGTTTACCACCTCTAAATCTGAACAAATTCAGTGAATATTGTATTAATTAACTGTACACACACGCTGCTCTGGGTTTTTTTTTTACACTAATCTCCTGATGTCAAATGTCCTGATGGACATATCGCTTCACGCTAACACACAACACAGAACTGTCGATCTATCGAGCTATCAGTTTATACGAGAAATTACCAACACCTCAAAACTTACCATAATTATTTGAAGCAGTCTTTCGGTGAACTGCCTGGAGAAGATTGTCGACTGCTATGCACAATCCGATGCGAGTGATGGAATAGAGCAACCGGCTTCGATATTTCTGGTTCTGTATTCGATCCTTTACCCGCAGTGTTCTGCTTCTGGTAAGCCATGAAGTGCTACTGACGATGCAGCAGAGGCTACCGATAATTATTTACATTTCTTCTTAATCTAGAACACGGTGTAAATAATGAACGCTCGAAGTCGATTCAGTCAGTCCTCCATTCCAAATCGGTCACACCGCATGTGTGGGCCCCACCAAAAACACCGTAGTACTTGAAAAAAAGAGAAGAAAAAAAGAGAGAGTGTTTCTCGCGCATAGCGCGCAGCCGGTAGTCCAGCATAGTATAGTCCATGCCTGAAGGCTGATACTGTCACAGACCAGCATTTTTCGACTGCGCTTCCATTCTGAGCAGGGGCTTCACTCTTCCCGATTATCTCCCCTGTTTTTTTCTTCCGGAAATCGTCTATTACTACCAATGATGGAACACACGACAGAAGATCATTCTAGAGCTAGATCGACTAAGAGTTGAATTATAGAACCATCGAAGTAGAACCTACGCAGAACGACAATACGCTATAATTATTCAGGGGCTACTGAGAGATGAGTTAACAAACCGTCCGAGTAGAACCCAAATAAACCGACTCTAGATAACAGCAACAATTCCACTTTCCCAATGTAGTACCGTTGGCTTGACCAACTTTACAAAAAGAAGCCATCTCAGAACGACTGCTTTGCAACAAAAGGATGACAGGATTGCCGCATTTAACTTAAGACAAAACCCCCAGATCTTCCTACAACATTTGTTTGCACTCCGTTGTAGATAAATACACATACGCGCACAGATATAAAAAAACACAGATAAGATTACACTGCTCGGGAAAAATTGAAGTTGTGGCAGATATGGAGTAACAATCAACACTGAGAACCCTGATAGACTGTATAAGGCGGGTATATTACTATTTGCATACAAATCCAACACAGATACAATCGTGATTCTCCACAGGTACCAGCAACCTTCCCAAGGTTATACAAAGTATAACCGACGCCTCTTCGTTTCTCAAGTGTGACTACCAGACCAACAAACCAGTCCATGCCAAATCCAGTCCTAAGCAACTGCGACGTTACATAAATTTAACTTGACTCAACAAAAACAGCATCAACAGTTAACACATTACACTGGTCCATGCAAAAGGAAACAAACACCCTAATGCAATGCAGCGTATACACTCGCATGTTACATCTCGTTATGTACAGTGTGGAACCAACACACTCAAATCCAATCGAAAGGGACGTCTGTTGCGGCACGTTTTGTCACTACGGCACATTTTGTCACTAAGGTGACAAAACGTATCAAATTTGATGCACTGCCTGCACGTTTTGTCACTGCGGCACGTTTTGTTTTTCCCTTCCCTCGTTTTGTGTGTGTGTGTGTGTGTGTGTGTGTGTGTGTGTGTGTGTGTGTGTGTGTGTGTGTGTGTGTGTGTGCGCGCGCGCGCGCGTGGCGCGCAAGTGAGTGTGTGTGTGTGTGTTCCCGCGCGCAGGTGTGTTTTCGTGTGTGTGGGTGTATGTGTGTTGATGTGCGTGTGTCCGTGGCAGCGTGTGTTTTGTTGTGTATTGTGTTTATTATCCCCGCCTCAGTCAGCGCTAAACTGAAATTCTCTATTGCTTTGAGTAGACTACGAGGCTACTGCTGCCCGTAGCTCTGTGAGCTGTGTGAAATATGACTATAGATATAGAGTCTGAGTGAAAATGTGGTTTGATTGTGTGTTGTGGATGTCCTTGATTGATTCAATGGCTGGTATGATTTGATGAGACAGAAAGTAAACGTGGACTGACTTTGGGCGTGATGTTTCATTCCATGCAGCGTCTTGTACATTTTGTAGCTTAATATGTGCCTAACGTGTTTTTGTTGTTTCTTTTTGTTTTGTTTTGTTTTTATCGCTCCCTCACTCGCTTTCTCTCTCGCGATCGCTCTCTCTCTTTCTCTGTGTCTGTCTGTCTCTCTCTTTGTCTGTCTCTGTCTCTCTGACTCTGTCTCTCCCCCCCCCGCCCCCCCCCCCCCCCCCCATCTCTCTGTAACTTTTTTTCTCTGTCTCTGTTCCTCTCTCTGTCTCTGCGTATGTCCCTCTCTCTGTCTCCGTCTTCCTCTGTCTATCTCTTCTCCTTCTGTCTTTCGTTATTCTCTGTGTCTCTCTCCCTCCCCTCCCTCTCTCTCGTTCTGTCTCACACATTCGTTCTGTATCCGATTCCTTTTCTTTGTTGTTATTGTCGTTTTCTTAAGCTTAATTGTATCCCTCCCCTTCCCCTGCTGTCTCTGTAAATTACCCAAAATGTTTTGTTTGTTTTTTTAATTTATTTTTTGACTTTTTCGTTCCAGTTGTTTTTCAATGCTATCTTTTTCATTTCCGTTGCAGTCGCTGTCTCGTTTTATATGTTGTCTATATCCTTCAATCATAATATTTCACTGTGAATGTCTTAGTGTAACCGAGTGTGTTGTATACATGTTCCGGGCCATGACCCTTTAATCCTTTCTTTCTGGTCCTTTTCCTTTTTGATTGGGTGGGGGTTTTATGGCCCCAATTATCTAAGGTGTTAAAAGTTGTGTGCTAATATGCTTTTAGCATCTGAGGACATTAAGCAAAAACAGAACGAAAGAACGAACGGCAGCGTCCCTTTTTCCCCAGTGTCCCTGCAGAGGCAGGTTGTTTGTTTACTGTTGCGGCCGGTGTTCATGTTTTCATCAGGGGAGAGCCTGTAAGTAGTTATTTTTCTATGGCTTGTTGTTCTGTTGTTTCTATTGATGTAAATAATGTATGTTTATAATGTTATCATGTTCACAACGTGCCTTGTTTTTGGTTCTTGAACATACGGGTAATTTCGGCGTCAGATTGCCGCCTGGTTGCAGCCGCCATGGCGTAGGTGTACATTGTTTGTGTGATGATGATGAGTTGATGCTTAATGTCCTCAGATGTCATTTGACATATTAGGGACAAGTTGTGACCAATGCCGAAGCACGGTTCAATAAAAGCCACATACGTAAGGTGTATGCGTGTTTAGCTGTAACCTGCCACCTGCACTTTTTGGCAGAATGACCGGGATTTTTTACGTGCTACTGTGGTAACACGGGGGTGGAACGGATACCGAAATAAGAGTCAGCACAGAAAGTCGACCCTGGAGAAGAAAATTCTCCCGCCGTTCCAGCAGGGATTCGAACCCGCGACCTTTCAATCACGAGTCCGGCGCTCTAACCACTGAGCTATCCCCGCCCCAAATTGTTTGTGTGATGATGATGATGATGAGTTGATGCTTAATGTCCTCAGATGTCATTTGACATATTAGGGACAAGTTGTGACCAATGCCGAAGCACGGTTCAATAATTCTTTACGTCCACGGAAACCAAAAGGCTCGTTAGGACGGACAGCCCAGGACGTCCACCTCGACTCTCACACAGCTCCTGAACTATGTTTGTTTGTGTGTTCAAATGTTAAGCTTTTATGCCAAGAGATGACCAGTGCTTCCATAATGTATGCAGCTAACCCTGGTTAGCTGATATGTAGCTAGTATGTTATGCTGCCATTGTTGGATGTTCAGTTTGAGTGATGCTTTGCCGATGCAAAATTATCCCTCTAAAAGCATGGGTACTTTGTCAGTGCGGCATAACTTATTTGTTTAGTTTCCTACCGATCTGTGTTTCTACATGAAATCGGTGGTATATTATGGCTAACACTTTGAAGATGTTGACTTCATAGTTGTGGAATGTTCAGTTTACTAGTTGAATAGGGGTGATTGTGTAAACTGTGAGACGCGTTATTTCTGTTTTTATCCGGCTTATGTATGGTCGAGTCTTGGGCGCGCAGTCTTTCACTCTACTTAGCTTGTAAACCCTTTCTGGGTCTTTTTGTGCGTGTACCCGAACTGGCCGGTGATGCGCGTCAGTGGTGGCAATTAGGTCTTTGTCTCTGTTCACTAACCGAGCAGACAGGCGCAGCCAGATCAGCAGTTTAGATTCTTGCTGCGCTACCCGCGTCAGTAAGACGCTTGACGTTGTTCACAGATATGCTCTGCTAGTCAGTAACAGTGACATGCTGTAACGCTTTGAGTAACGAGGCTGGAGCCGGTCAGTTTATGACTGCCTTCCTCCCGCTTACGGCATGGTCCCAAGTGCCACCCGTGTCACTATCCATCTCGTTGTGTGCTTAAGTGGAACTGCTGTAACGATTATCTCACTCTTCCTGTTTAGTTAAGAATGGGCTTGGTAATCCGCATTCTTCACTGTTACTTTATTGTATACTATATTATACTGGGAGTTCATCAGTTAATTGACTGGCCGTCTCTTGTATAAGCACCGCGACTCTGTGAGATACGGGTTTTAAGTGTAAGTCAAGCACACAATTTATGTACTTGATTATTAATCATTTTTGTCACAGTTACCATCATGTATTATAGTAACCTACAGGTAAACTACATGGTTACTGTATTTATTATATAACTGCTGTTGTTTAGACTTGACATTTGCTTTCATGTTCTAAATGTTTTGTTTGCTTGTGTCTTTTCCAATACAGACACTGTTTTCTGGTTGGTTGGAGTCCAAATAAAAGTTATGTTAAAGCAACTTCTGACTTGTGGCTCATCATCCATGCTTCCAACCTGCCTCCCTCAACTCCCCTCACCGCTCCCCTACATTAGTTATTAGTAGTACTGTAGCAACGGCATATATGTGAGTCGGCGTTTTTACTAATGTCTTCATAGTTGATAAATAAAGTTTAATCGATCAATCAAACACTCAAAGTTTAATTGATCAATCAATCACTCAGTCAAATCTCTCTCACTCTCTCTCTGACTTTCTCTATTTCCTTCTCTGTCTCTCTCAGACACACACACACACACACACCACACACACACACACACACACACACACACACACACACACACACACACACACACACACACACACAAGTGACAGACACAATGTCACATGTACTGATAACCAAGTGGAATGAAAAGGTAAGGCATCGCTGCACATTTTGTCACCTTAGTGACAAACGTGCCGTAGTGACAAAACGTACCGCAACAACGTCATTTACTCAGGCAAGTCCACAAGCAGGGATGCAGAAAATTGGATCCAGACTGTTTTGTACTTCGTGGTACTCACCTCCCGTGGGCCTCTCCCCTACTGCTGTCAAATACACGATAGCTAAACAACCAGATTTCACACATCACTGAACGCAGCGCAAGTCACATATGGTAACAGTTTCATAAAGTACTCTGCAACCAGTCATATCTAAATTGTGTGCCAGATTTTTACATGTTCTATATCCGCGAGTGAATAGCACGTGGCGCAGACTGCAGCCCAATCAGCGCGGACGTGAAAAGGTCGAACTCTTTAGTTCGAATAAGTCTTCTGTTCTTCCGTTTGATTTTGTTTGGAAAATTCCAAACTCATTCCAGCAGCAGCAGGGAGAAACAGTTTATACTCGATCTCGATGTCAGTACGTCACCCCAAGGACACCATTTAAACCAATGGGACAAAAGGACGAGTCAAAGCGACGGCTTTTGAATGACCAGGGGTAAACATCCGGTCGAGGGGCTAGCTCCAAGCGAGGGGCGAGACCCGCGTGGCATCATCATCACGCGGTGTGCAACCCGCGAATCCAACCCATGGCTGACCGCAGGTTATCATTGACGGGAGCTAACACAAGTATCATTTTTGTCGCGACAGGAGTTTATCGCAACAAAACACGTCTTTTTTGTTGTTGTCTTTTTTTCTTTTTTGTCGCGACAAAAATTATGTTGTCGCGACAAACATACTTTTGTCGGGACAAAAGACAGCAGTTTTTTTTCCCGACAAACAAGTCTTTGTCGCGACAAAAATATGCTTGTCGCGACAAAAGTATGCTTGTCGCGACAATATCATTGGCGGGTGCTGCCACAAGTATAATTTTTGTCGCGAAAGAAGTTTTGTCGAGACAAACACGTGTTGTAGCGACAAAAAAGTTTTTTTTTCTCGCGACAATAATGTGTCACGATGAAACGTTTGTCGCGACAAAACTCTTTTTTTTCTTTTTCTTTTTTTGTCTCGACGAACAAGTGTTTGTCTCGACAAATATTGTCGCAGCAAACAATTTTGTCGCGACAAACGTTTCGTCGGGACAAGCATACTTTGTCGCGTCTTTTGTCGCGATTGCGACAAAATCGTTTGTCGAGGAAAAAAAAACAAAAAAATTGTCGCGACAAATTTCATACTTGTGGCAGCTCCCGGCCAGTGATACGACAAAACGTTTGTGGCGCCAAAGTTATGTTTGTTGCGACAAATATTTGTCGCGACAAACACGTCTCAAAAATGATACTTGTCGCAGGGATTGCAAAGCCTCGCGTGGCTTAGACTTTAAGAGAGCGAGCACCGGCTATTGATTTAGCTCGATCCTACGTGTAAATAAACAGCACACACAATTGTAAGATACCAAAGAATATTATAC
>OY757551.1:14772272-14789706 GCA_963584105.1 Alviniconcha strummeri
AGTCTGAGCTGACCTGTGAGATTAATATTGGCAGTCTCTGCTGTTTACAAACAAACAAAAGAGGACCTAAAACTCAACACACCCAGATAACCATATTCTATTTTTTGAACGAATTAGCAGTACCATCGTTCATCTTAGCGTGTACCAGTTCGGTAATGTACCAGCTCGGATATTCTCTCCGCTCTGGACAATGACAATATTTCTGTTCTTCTTTTGTTGGATCTTTCTGCAGCTTTTGACGCTATTGACCACCAAATTCTCCTCTCCCGCCTAAACTCTGTTTTTGGTATTCAGTCTACTGCACTCCAGTGGTTTCAGTCATATCTCCCAACAGATATCAGTCCACTTCAGTCACTCGTCTTCGAGTTATCGTCTTAGTCACCATCACACTTCATGGGCTCAGTACTGGGGCCCGTTCTCTTCGTTCTGTACGCTACACCTCTCTCCGATATCATAGCTAACCACTCTGTAAATCATCAGCTTTTCGCGGATGAGACAGCTCCAGAAATCCGGTCCTCTCAGTGAAGTGACCAACTTCACCAAAGAACTCAATGCATGCACAAACAACATAAAAACATGGAAGACCAAAAATCAGCTCAAACCTAACGACGACAAAACAGCTCTGCTCTTTTCTTTTTCGTCTTCCTTGAAACCTTCCCGTTTTCCTCCCTGGCTCGATTACTCTTGGCTCTCACAACATCCCCATCTCTGATTCTGCCAGGAACCTTGGAGTCATTCTTGACTCAAACCTGTTCATGTAGCACGTCATAAAAAAAATCTGTCAAACTGCTTATTTCGAGCTTAAACGCATTAGTTCAATCCGCAGGTTTTTCACTGAAGTTGCAGCCAAGGCTCTTGTTACTTCCTATATCTTCTCACGGCTTGATTACTGCAACTGTCTCATCAAGGATACACCTAATTCTGTCTCCAGAAAATTCTAAACTTTGCTGCAAGACTCGTTCTCTTGGCAACCCGCCACCACCGCTCAACACCTCTCCTGGAAAACCTGCACTGGCTTCCCATTTCAGAACGTATTAAATATAAAGTTGCTTGTATGTGTTTCAGTGCTATAAATAGTTCTGGTCCTGCTTCTGGTCACTACGTTCTTCTTCTGACACCCGCGTGCTGAAAATCCAGCAATACAAAGGCAAGACTCATGGCTTTCACACTTTCTCTTGCTTTGGACCCCACATTTGGAATTCACTCCTACAAGACCTTAGACACTGCTCAACCTTGTCATCTTTTAAAGCCAAACTGAAAACCTTCCTCTTCTCACAGTATTTCCACCCCAACTAATATCAATACCCAGTTTCTGCTACAGTCATGTGTGTGTGTGTGTGTGTGTGTGTGTGTGTGTGTGTGTGTGTGTGTGTGTGTGTGTGTGTGTGTGTGTGTGTGTGTGTGTATTTTGCATATAATGCCTTTATTGTTTTGGTAGGACTGTCCTCTACGTGTGTATAGAATATCGTGTTTAGGTTAATATGTATCATGTGAGCTCTCAGAGCGTTGATGAGCGCATGATAAGTTTACGTTATCATTATTATTGTTGCTGTTTTTAATCAAATTTATTTGTGCCATTTATCACTAAACATTGCAGATGGTAATAACAAAGCATATAGTTGCCATTACAGATCATGTCTGTTTTAACTCTGAGACCAAGTGCAGTGTAGTAACACAGTATACCTACATATTAAGTTTGACTGGTTTAAAAGTGCTAATTCGTTCAGAAGATGTAGAATATGGTTATCTGGGCATGTCGAGTTTTGGGTCTTTTTTAGTTTTTAGTTTTTTGTTTGCGTCAGCCAGATATCCTGAAATGAAAGAAGAATACTTGGAAAGACAGGGGAAAAATGGTGAAATGAATGCACAAGGACGGACTCTCTGACGGACCCTCCGTGTTCCAGGTGTCCTGGTGGGGCGCGTGCGACTGGGCGACAGCTCTAGTCCCGCAATGGAGGCCAGGTGGTTGTTGTTTTGTGGCTAATAGGCCTAGCTCCAGTCAGAGAGGTTTTGCTGGTATCATGAGCAGGACTCGTAGTAGCGACTAACAACTAATTTTCTTCCATACAGAAATAATCAGACACCTGTGACTTGTCTGATTGTTGGCAGAATCTCGCTTAGTATGGCGAAAAAACAAACAAACAAACAAGCAAACAAACAACAACAAAAAACAGTTGCAGGCAAAGGCGCCAGCTCCTGTGTCGGCGAGTCAGTTTTGGTGTCTGAAGCCCGGCAGTGGTCTAGGGTCGGCGAGAAGTGTATAGGAGAGCACCAGCAGTGGGCAGAAGGCCAGGCCACCACCCGCCTTCCGCACATAGCGGCCTGACCCGCTTAGCCTTGCAGGCATCGACTGCTTTGGCAATAACAACTAAACACACCTGTCAACTTGGCACATGATGATATTCTCTCTATATGCATGTTTAAATCAGTTTCAAACTCCATTCAGTTCCTCCTGCAGCCGTCACTGTTGACACCCTTGAAACTAAGGACAAAGAGAGAGGAAGAACTCGAACTTTAATACTCAAAGATAGTAGCGTTAGGTCCATTTGAACCTATCTAACAGCCAGTCCTTGCTAAACTACAAACACAAATAAACGCGACAATACCACAAGCAAATATTATAAGCACGATTAAGCAATTGATTAATGAAGTTTCACAGTTCCTACAAATGTGCAGAAACATCAGAATAAAATTTCTTTCATGGGCATACATGTATACAACACTCATATTTTTAAGCAAACGTGTGATTCAAACAAATCCGTCCAAATTTGACGAAAGGTTATTCTCAGACATATATTTGTGCAGATTACGTTTCAAACAAGGAACAGAAATACATGATTTTATATTTTGAGGCAGGGAGTTCCAGAGGGACGCTCCAGCGAAGGATATGCTATTTTTAAACAAGTAGAGAGAGAGAGAGAGAGAGAGAGAGAGAGAGAGAGAGAGAGAGAGAGAGAGAGAGAGAGAGAGAGAGAGAGAGAGTATTTTACAAACAAGGATAAAATTTTAAGCACAAGTCGGCTTTTTCAGAAATCTGTCCCTAATGACAAACACAGCAACAGTCAGTACGTCAAACAAGAATACAAATAATTGCGGCAAACTAAAACACATCTTAAGAAAAAACGAACAACTATTACTGCCTAAAACTTTGCAACATACATACTCAGTAAAGTAAGACAGATGCAAATCTGAATTTTCAGGATAGAGAGAGAGCATTACAAAATAATTTTACACTAAAAAAGGAAAGCGACAGAAGAGTGAATATCTCTATCTATTGCATATTGTAAAAAACAAGATCACATCTAGCAAGACTGGAAGTTAAACGGCGGCACATACACTCATACTATTTGTTGAGTAATAGTTGTCTGTCTAGAGGGAGTAGTTTGAAAGCACAGCATTAAAATGATGACCACAAGGAAAGTGAAAGAGGGTACAATAACGAGTGAAAATACAATATTGAAAGCTGATTTTCTTGTGAAATATAAATGCAAAACTTGTCAAGAACACGCAAGGGGGAAAATACAGTACATTTTGTGTCAGGTGTCGGGCGAATGGAAGAAAAAGGTATCAAGGTGGCTTAGCGGGTGCCTGAAATGCTTTCTATTTTGAATGTTTTTAATTCCATGGGGTATCTGAGATGATGATTATTATTGATCACTTTTATATAGCGCTATTCTCTGCTCTCGAGCAGACTCACTGCGCTCATGTCGCATGTGATTCTGAATGATGATGATGATGAGTTGATGCTTAATGTCCTCAGATGTCATTTGACATATTAGGGACAAGTTGTGACCAATGCCGAAGCACGGTTCAATAAAATCCACATACGTAAGGTGTATGCGTGTTTAGCTGTAACCTGCCACCTGCACTTTTTGGCAGAATGACCGGGATTTTTTACGTGCTACTGTGGTAACACGGGGGTGGAACGGATACCGAAATAAGAGTCAGCACAGAAAGTCGACCCTGGAGAAGAAAATTCTCCCGCCGTTCCAGCAGGGATTCGAACCCGAGACCTTTCAATCACGAGTCCGGTGCTCTAACCACCGAGCTATCCCCGCCCCAATGGGTGATTCTGAATGAGTAACTCTATCCTTTTATAGCGGTGGTGTACTGACAGTGCTATTTGGTTGTTGCATGGCTGGTGCTATATGAACCTTCTGCGGTCTCGGCGCAAGTTCTGTGTACACCATACAACCATGCACCAGTTTACAGTGTCCCTTCATTCAAAGCCACATAGGTAGGGTGCGTGTGTAACTAGCCACCTGCACTTTTGGCGGAATTACCGGGTATTTTACGTGCTACTGCGGTAACACGGGGGTGGAACGGATACCGAAATAAGAGTCAGCACTGAAAGTTGACCATAAAGAAGAATATTTTCCCGCCGCTCCTGCGGGATATTGAACCCGGGACCTTTCGATCACGAGTCCGGCGCTCTAACCACTGAGCTATCCCCGCTCCCCGGGGAGGTATGATGAGGTAAATTACTCCACGCTAAAGAGCCTGAAAAAGAGAAATTCGTTTTAAATGTATCAGTCCTTGTTCTTGGTAAAAGTTGTTTATTCCCGTGAACGTAAAGACGTTCTTCTCAGAAGGAATCATGAGATCTTTCAGGTATCGAGGGGCTTTGCCGTGAACAACCTTTTGCATTAGAACACATTTGTTGAGTAATAGTTGTTATTTGTCCAGAGGGAGTAATTTGAGAGCACAGCACTTTTGATTGTAGTCCATATTAGGGCTTGGCATTAAGAATGTTATGGCACGTTTGTGGAGAGAGTACAGTTGCTTCATGTGCATACAGGCACATCCATCCCATGCATTTGAAACATAGTTTATGTGTGTGTAAAAGAAAAAAAAAAGAGAGAGAGAAAAAAAAGGGCAAATTTTGCTTTATGGCTGACAGTTTGGTTTACTTTTGAAAGAAAAATATTTCTAGAAACTTCTGCAAATATTGTTAATATGCGTTTGCCACTTTAACTCCTCGTCTACAGTTACTCCAAGTGGGCGATGTTTTGAAACCTGTTCTATTGGTGTTGTCTCGAAGTTTAGATTTAAGGGGAGCTGTTATTTCTGCTGTTTCTGTCTCGTCGCCATCAATATGCTTTTTGTTTTGTTTGGATTCAGCGCCGGCAGAGAGAGAGAGGCAGACAGATAGAGAAGGATACAGGCAAACAGAGGCACACACACACACACACACACACACACACACACTCACACACACACACACACACACACACACACACACACACACACACACACGCGCGCGCGCGCGCGCGCGCGCACGCACAAAGAGAGAGAGGCAGACAGACAGAGTTCTTGGGTCAATCGCAAAATGGCCGGACGAATCACACATTCAAAACTCCTTCACGTCGGTTCATGAGACAAGTTCATGGCCGCAAAACAAACTTCAACTAAACGACAACAAACCGAAGCTATGGTCGTACTTTCAAACAGATTGTCTATCTCCTTCACATTTGTGGCCTCTGTCAAAAACCTCTGCGTTCGGATTCAGATATTAGCATGCCACGACACGATATGTAAGTTACGTAAAAAGCCGTATTCGTACAAATCAGGCATATCAGTTCCATACGACGCCTTCTCGCCACTTAAGCAACTCAGACCATTGCCTGTTCTCTTGTTCTCTCTCGATTAGTAAACTGAAACTCTACTGTCAGGTTTCCCTATGTACTGACTAGACAAACTTCCGTAAGTTCAGACCGTAGCAGTAAAGCTTGTGAGAAAGCATTCATGCTGCCCTAGAGAGAGGGGAAAGGAGGAAAACGAGGGGGGAGCCAGGCAAGGGGGGGGGGGGGGGGGGGAAGAGGGAGGGGGCAGAGACTCAAAGGAGAGTTTTTGAGAGAGTATTGGTAAAAGTTTACTAGTCGTAATAAGTATTTGAGTGAGCGATGGGAGACTAACTGGCGCGTGTGTGTTTCCTTGAGTGTGTGTAGGTGTAGCTATATGGCTGTGGATTTTTATCTGTATAAACAGTTACTGTTTGCTAGGTGATTATGTTTATGCTAGAATACCATACTTAAGGTTCTGATTGTTGAATTGTGGTTTTTGTCAAGCTGCTTGTACAGCGCATCGAGTTTAACTCGTGTACAGAATGATAATAATAACAATAATATATTATTATCAACAACAATTATGTGAACTCTTAGCGCTGTACAAATTAACAAATGTAATAGAACATACCTCACTATGTTACTTTAAATTAGCCTAAAGCAAGAGTAAAGAAATTAATATTTTTTTAATCTCTATACATATACTAATACACGAATATTTAAGACTGATTTTAAAACATAGCCTGTAGAATATACATATACGAATTTAGGCATTAAAACAATCTGCAAATAATGCATTACACACACACGCACACACACGCGCACACACGCGCGCGCGCACACACACGCGCGCGCGCACACACACACACACGCACGCACGCACGCACGCACGCACGCGCACACACAAACACACACACACACACACACACACACACACACACACACACACACACACACACACACACACACACACACATACTACAAGCGCGCACCCACGTGTGCACCCGTAACGGAGTATGTCACTTTGAGCACACGTAGCTTATTAAAACATTAAGCAACAGTCACTATCTAATCACAGACTATAAAAGCAGTATAACTAGAACAATGTTTACATGTTGTTTTCAAATTAAATGAAATAAAATATGATAAAACAAATTTAAAACTAGTAATAAAACAATAATTATACATAATTTATTTGTTTTGTACCCTTTCTCGTCTGTCTGTGTTTGTCTGTCTGTCTGTCTGTCTCTCCCCGCCCCCTCTCTCTCTACGACAGGCGTTTTGTAAACAGATACGTCTTTAGTGGTTTTTAAACGTGATCAGGCATTGGCTCTGTCTGTCGTGTACAGGGAGTGAATTCCAAGTGGCACAGAAAACGATCTTTTTCCGAAAGGGGTCAGAGAGAATCGCGGAACAACTAAGAGGGAAGAGTCTAAAAATATGAGAGTTCTAGAGGGTTGGAGAAGCTCGCACAGATCGCAACAGAGTTGAGGTACTGATAGCTAAGGGTAGAGACTGTATTCTATCCTGGCTTTAACATGTAGCCAATGAAGAATTTTCAAGAGTGGAGTAGCGCTTTCACGCCGTGGTTTGCGAAGGACGAGTCTGGCAGCACTATTCTGTATGCGTTGAAGCTTTGCAAGTTTGTGATCAGGAAGGCCAGCCGAAAGAGAATTGCAATAATCAAGACGGGATAGAATGAAGGCTACAGCCAATGTATTTGCAGCATCAACAGTCAGAAAAGAACGGATCTTACTGAGGAAATTTAGAACTTTACACAACTGATTCACCTGCGTTTCCATATATAGCGCTTTAGTAAGTAAACATGGTGCTTAACGTCCACAGAAACCGTACGGCTTATTAGGGACGGGGAGAAGGGGGGGAAGGGGGTATGGAGGTGGGGGGAGAGGGAGATTATATACCTATCGCTATAGCGCTTTACAAGAATGATCTATTCTTATTATTATTCAAACTTCAATGGCTACCAGTGACACATCTTAGTCAATACAAAATCTCATCTGCTTCGATTCCACCTGTGGCACATCCCTCGGTATCTGAGCTCCTTCAACCTTATACTCCAAACAGACAATTAGGGTGCGCATCCGACATCCGTACTTTGTCACCCCTTGTGTAAGCACAAAAAAACATTTTGTGAAGTAATAAACTGGTGTTCTGCGCCCAGTCAACCAGTGCGGTTATATCAGGGCGATACAGTTAGTGCAAGATAGTCTTCTTTCGCTGGCCATTCTTTTTTTTAAACTTTTGCCTCAAACACTTCACCACTCTGATTCTTCTGCCTCTTTCAAAACCTCACTCAAGACTCACCTGTTCTATAACTAGGGGAGACCGGGGCCAGTCGGCCCCCTTTTGCACTCAAAGCAGTGTGAAGAATATTTTAATAGAATTAGAGGAACAGTTCATGGTTTAAACCGAGCGTCAATATCTTGCCTTACTTTGTGATATTAATAAACGGCAAAGCTGTTGTAATAGTTTGGCTCACAGCTGACCTAGTGACACAGGGACCAACCTGCCCCATGTCGGGTAAGTATCCCCATGTCGGGGTACGTTGCCACATGTCGGGGAAAGCTGGCCCATGTCGGGGTACGTTGCCCCACGTCGGGGTACGTTGCCCCATGTTGGGTACGTTGCCCTATGTCTGGGTACGTTGCCACGTTGCCCCATGTCGGGGTACGTTGCCCCATGTCGGTTAAGTATCCCCATGTCGGGGTACGTTGCCCCATGTCGGGTAAGTATCCCCATGTCGGGGTACGTTGGCCCATGTCGGGTAAGTATCCCCATGTCGGGGTACGTTGGCCCATGTCGGGGTACGTTGCTCCATGTTGGGGAAAGCTGGCCCACACTATGGGCAAGTCGGACCCCCTTTTCAATAAGCAGAAAACGATTCACGAGAACGCTAAGCAGTGCAGTTTTTGTATCTGTTTATATCCAAGTGGGAGTTGGGGGGGGGGGGGGGGGGAGGAGCCTACATATTCAACAGCATATTTACAGCCACGTAAGGTCGAAATAGACACTAGCCAAATGACAGCAAAGTATGGTTATAGTCTATCATTCATTTCACCTGGTTGCCTGCTGCCGAGTTCATCAGTCAAGTGTGATTCCATGTCTTTTCTGTCATTCACAATGTCTGTAAAGAGAAGCCACAGTCCTTTTACGCGAATGCATGGTGTGGTCATATTGGTTGAAGTGATTAGCAACAGGTTTGTCTCTCCGGTGTTTAATGTCAGCATGGTGTTCTTTGAAGCGGGGGTAAAGGGTGTGTCCAGTTTCACCGATGTAGAGTTGAGCGCATTTGGTGTAATGAATGACGTATACAATGTTGTACGTCAGGCAGTTGAACTGCTTCGTGATGTTCATCTGGGACTTAGCTCAGTAACGCTGGTGTTGGTGTAGATGAAAGGACATGTTCCACATTTTGCTTGATTGCATGGAGTGATCCCTGGTGTTCTTGTGACTGGTTGACACGGTTTAGATCGCACCAGCATGTCACGGATGTTGGTGTCGCGTTTGCATGCGATGAGTGGTGGCTGACTGAAGATAGCTGCTAATTCGGCGCGTGATTGCAAAAGGCTCCAAACGGATTGGATGATTTTGCGTACCCGGTTGGTGGATAGGTGGTACAACAAACTGATGATTGCTCTCTTCTGGGTGGCTGTTTTGTCGTTGGGCTGTAGAGTTTGCTGCCGTGGAATGGCTCTGACCTTCTGAAGAGTAGTTCTAACTATGTCTTCAGGGAAGTGTCTTTGGATGGAGAATTCAACCTTCTCCTATGCTTTTTCTTCGAAGTCTGTGTCGTCTGAACACGGGCGACAAAGTCTCAGTTCCTGATGACGGCATGCTATTTTTCGTGCTAGGATTGTGAAAAGAACGGTAGTCTAAGTACGAGTGAGAATCGGTTGCTTTGTAATGAACGGATGTTGTTGGTTTTCCCTGTTTCAGGGAAATGTCCAAAAATGCAACCGATTGTTCAGTGTGAATGACAGAAGAGACAATGAATCACACTTGATTGATAAACTCGGCTGCAGACAACCAAATGGAATGAATGAAAGACAATAACCATACTTGGCTGTTACTTGGCTAGAGTCTATTTCGACCTTACGTGGCTGTAAATATGCTGTTGAATATGTAGGCTCTTGCCCCCTCCCACTCCCTCCGATGCCTTCACTGTAGCCTACCATAGTACTGCAATAGTGCGTATAATTATGCGCATGTGTGAGAGTGTATGTGCGCGTGTGTAGCTCTCTCTGTCTCTCTCTCCCTTTGGTTTGTTTGTTTTGGTATGTTTTGGTTTTCCTGAGCTTTGACGGCAGTGAAACCCTCATCAAGATTAATATCACAGGGTTTTCACTGCATGTGACTAATGGGGTTTTCCCGGTTACTCCGGTTTTTCCATTCATCCCCTTGGATGTTTGGAACTGCAACCCTTCTTCCTTTTCCAAGGTTGGATGTTCTGCTGCTTCTTTTTCTTCCCCCCCCCCCCCCCCCCCCCCCCTTCCGTATTCCAAAGCTCGGCACGCTCTCTCTCTCTCTCACTCACTCTCTCTCTCTCTCTCTCTCTCTCTCTCTCTCTCTCTCTCTCTCTCTCTCTCTCTCTCTCTCTCTCTCTCTCTCTCTCTCTCTCTATCTTGATTGAATGTCGTGGCTTGTTGGAGATCAGAAAGAAATATTTCGAAAAGAGATCTTTGTATTCACTCTTTCGGAACGTGTATCCGGAAATATGAAATGTCTCCGTGAAACGCTTTGAAAGAGTTGTTTTAATTTTTATGTGAAACGTTTTAAAATTTGTATTATGAATAAGTAGGAAATTAAGTTTATTTTTAGCCGTTATAAAACCCTATGTGGCTGACTGGGCTCAAAGCACCAACTAACTGACTAACCGTGTATCGCATGCCAGGTGAAAGTTACAGCAGGCGACTGAGGTCTTTGTTTTTGTGCGTGTATAATGTCTTTAGAGTAATGACTACCGATTGTGTGTTGTGAAAAATGGGATTTCTGTGTTCAAAACTTCATTGAATGTTTGTCAGTCCTGCGTTTTCTGTCTCATTGATCTCTTTACGATCAAACTAAGTGTGTTGATGTATTATATGTTATATATAAACAAGGCTCTCTGTGACTCTGGGTAGGAATCAGTCAGGCCGACCGGGCAGGCCTTGACAAAGCCCTCAAGGGCGAAAATTCGGAGTAAAACGTTTCCAAAACAAAACATGCTTGGACTTTGTTATACTCTCTCTCTCTCTCTCTCTCTCTCTCTCTCTCTCTCTCTCTCTCTCTCTCTCTCTCTATATATATATATATATATAGATATACAGACATAACACTGTGGCTTACAGTATCACTGGGCACACGGCGTGGGGTATTTTGCCGTCCTAGGTGACAAATCTTGTTTGCACATCTTATTCGGAGTCTCACTGCTCATTTGTACCGCAAGTTGTCCGGAATTTCTGACGTCATATCGTTCTCTAAACATGGAGCTTACTGTGGGCAACGGCACAGACATTTGCATATGAAACTACTAAAAAATAAAAAATAAAATAAAAAAAGGAAACAAAATCCTCGTCTTTTTTTCTCTCCCTCTTTTGCTTTACCTATTACTGAGGAACTTTATGTTTGCGATGTTTTTATGTATGTGTGCATGTACAGTTGAACAAAATTATTTCAGTTTTTTCCTATGTAAGTCTCTTTTTCACTCTCTTCGCGCGCGCGCGCACGCGCGCGCGTGTGTGTGTGTATGTGTGTATGGTCTGTTCCGTCGCTGTCTGGAACTGAGCTGTCCGCACTCAGCCCCACTTGGAGGGGCGTCAAGAACAGCACAAAAAACTCTGGTTGCTTCCTTCTCAGCCAGACCTGCCGCTCCTGGGCCAGGTAACCGGTGGCGCGAAGGTTAGCACTCGCGTCTGCGTTCAGCAGGCCGTCTTCCCGTACCACACATATGTAACACTCACTGTTCCGCTGCTGGTCTGACTGTTCAGCTGTTAATCCACCGTCTTCTGTAACACTCACTGTTTAGCTGTTAATCTACCGTCTTCTGGAACACCCAGAGTTCAGCCGTTAGTCTACCGTCTTCTGTAACACTCACTGTTCCGCTGTTAATCTACCGTCTTCTGGAACACTTACTGCTCCGCTGTTAGTCTACCGTCTTCTGTAACACTTACTGCTCCGCTGTTAGTCTACCGTCTTCTGTAACACTTACTGCTCCGCTGTTAGTCTACCGTCTTCTGTAACACTTACTGCTCCGCTGTTAGTCTACCGTCTTCTGTAACACCCGCTGTTCCGCTGTTAGTCTACCGTCTTCTGTAACACTCGCTGTTCGACCGATAGTCTGCCGTCTTTCTGTAACACTCACTATTCCGCTGTTAATCTGCCGTCTTCTGGAACACGCAGAGTTCAACCGTTAGTCTACCGTCTTCTGTTACACCCGCTATTCAACCGATATAGTGAACCTGCCGACACCAAACACAGACATTTCTCGGTATGCAAGGACAGACTGATGAGATTAGAGGCAGGGATTTCCCTTACACGAGCACGCGATGAACAACACAAAGCAAAGCAAACAAAAAACAAACAAACAGAAATGTGAGATGTTACAGCTAACTTCTGTGCATCACTCCGGTTTCACTCGCTTTGTTCCAAAATTAGAATTTATGCTTTTTTGTTTGTTTGTTTGTTTGTTTTTTGGTGGAGTAGGAAAACTACTATTATTATTGCTTGCTGTAATAGCATAGATCTAGGAGCTCTAGAACGATCCACCAATATGTCACGGCCACCCAAAACATTTGTCACCTTTTGTACTCTTTCTGGGCTTGATTACCGTAATCCATTCTCATTGGCTCTGCACACTCTGTCATTCAACCTCCTCAAACAGTCCAAAACTCTGCAGCTAGGCTACTTTTCTGGTCCACTCAAAGGCAAACATGCACATCTCTCCTTCAGGAATTTCTCTGGCTTCCGGCCGAGTTGCATATCAATTGTACAGCGTGCTGTCTGTGTATTAAAGTAACGACTGGCTCTGTTCCTAAATACCTTTCGGATCTTCTTCAAGTGTACACACCATCTGCACCCTTCTATCTGTCCCCATACGAAATTATTCAAAGTGAACAGGTACAACAGGAAACAGCGCGGCTTCCGCAGTTTCTCTCGCTCTGGACCCCAAGTTTGGAATGAACTGCCTTACTCTGTCAGATACTGTGCAACCCTTTCTCCTTTAAAAAGTAAGATATTTTATTATCCCGTAAAAAGAAATTTGCTTTGAAACATACCATCAGTGTAACATATAAATAAATACAATTTAAATTAAAAAAACGCATAATAATTCAACGTAAGACATATACATAAAAAAGTGTTTAAAATAAATTATAATTATAGCTTAAAAAACAAACATAGAACAAATTATAACTCAGAATCTAACTTTTCTCAAATTTCTGGCAACTCGGCTAATGAAATTATCTCACGTTTGTCTTTTCTATTTTATCGCGACTTGGGTGGTTTTCCCAGCTCATCCCCACCCCTACAACTATATGTGTGTGTGTGTGTGTGTGTGTGTGTGTGTGTGTGTGTGTGTGTGTGTGTGTGTGTGTGTGTGTGTGTGTGTGTGTGTGTGTGTCCTATATGGATGTCATGTTTCATTGTAAAACGCCTATGACTGCATAGTAGGCGCTTTGTAAGTGTACCACTTACTGTGTGAAGACCTACGCCATTTTTGGTATTGCAAAACAGATACTACAGTAACACTGCATTGTAAAATGCTTCATTTTAATTTTGTTGACATGTCCAGTTTACCTCTGGTCTGACACTATTAGCAAAGAACAACTCAGCTGTGTTGACGTCTTGCAGCTGTCATCAAGACTTGCATCTGTCTTCGCGACTTGCAGCAGTCTTCGTGACTTGTATCTGTCTTTGTGACTTACAAGCTGTTTTTGTGACTTGCACCTGTCTCCTTTGTTTTTACGACTCTCAAAGACTGTCTTCATGACCTGCAGCTGTCTCCATGGCTTGCAGTTGACGAGAACAGCCAGGCTGTGGGTGTGGAGGGCTTGGGGGGGGTGGGGGGGTGGGGGGGGGTGGAAGGAGGAGTGGGCTTTACCATCACAAGGAATCCACAGTTTTGGTCATTGCAGTTGGTAAAAAAGAAATAAAATATATAAAAAAGCCGAGAGCCCTGAAAACATCTCATATCAATACTTGTAAACCGTCACGTGATTTGTTTTGCGCGCGCGATGCCGGTTGTACAGCGAGGGAAAACGTAGCGTGAATGGGCTTTTCTGTCTTTTCTTACGCTATCGAACACGTTAGAGATTTCGTGTGTGCCCCGTCTGCTCTCTTAGCCTCCTTGGCCTAGGTTTCAGCGTGTGAGTGGGTGCATGCCCTCTTGGCGTTGTCCGCCAGTACTTATTTCTGAGACGGCACCTGTTCAGCCTCACAGTCAGCATGTCTTTTAAAGCCAGGGATGAGTGGGTTTTAAGCCAGCCTTGTGCATTGCTACTGTGTTATTATTTTCCAATAGGTCCTCCCACTACTATCATGCCACCGACACAGCGCGTTCTCCTGCAGTGCCCCGCACTTGTTGCTGACCCAGACGTGGACAACATCGCCGACACAGACGTGAATAACATCGCCACCATGGACCTTGTGGACAACATCGCCGACACAGACGTGGCCATCATTGCTGACACGGATCGTGTGGACAACATCGTGACATACGTGAACAACATAGCTGAGAGCCGCAAACCCCACGTCAGGTCAGTCAGCAGCTAGAGTCAGTTACTTCTAGCAATTGCAGTGTACATCTGCTGGACAGTACGTCAGAAGGACTGTTGTTGAAACCGAGGTAGCAACGTATATCGCTGATACGATTGAAACAAACGGCCAGCTGACGCAAGAAGGAATAGTTGCGATGTGGCGTCAGTCGGGTGCACCAAGTGAGCAGGCGGTGACCAGAGTTAGCCCTGGCTGAAATGAGGACTGGAGCAGAGCACTGTGCACTTCCGGTTGTTTTTAGATGTGCACCAGACGTGTGCCCCATGCACGATACGGAAGAAACAGCATCTGCCCGCTCCATCTCCGCCTGCAGCCGCCATCTGAGAGTATGGATGATCGTGGCGCCAATTGCTGATGGAGGAGTAAGCGTCAGTGCGACTCGGGCAGCGGGTGGCGGCACCTGGACCAGCCGTCCCCAGCAGCGTGAGGCCGGCGGTCAGCGCAGAGGCAATGTACGATGATGTGTGCGGGACCTCAAAATGCGCGCATTGTTTAGTGGACACTTGCTGCACAGCCCTCTCGTGGCTTTTTTCTATTGCTGTCTCATCCACACAACCCGGTGTGCAAACCCACCTCGTTTTCACACAGTCATCTGGCGTCTGTTGTCCTCAAACGCCGTGTGGCTATCAGCAAGTGCAGTCTCCAGTCAGCGCGAAGTCATTGTAGAGACAGTGTGGACACAAGGCCGCAGTCACACAGGAAGTCAAGACCGGCCCGCGCCTGCTGACAGTTCTGCCAAACTCATGGAAAGAAGCAAGCCACTGCTGGATCAAGCCCACGCTGAGCTGAGAGTGAGACAGCGGCAACCCCGTCCTTCCCTAGACAGTCTTTCCCACTATTACCCTGACCCCGGCCTCCACTCCAAGGCGAAGGCCGAGGCAAAGATCAAGTGGGCAGAACCTCTTCAGGCCAAACAGACGCAACGTGAACGGGCCCAGAGAGAGCGGCGGAGACGCGATCAACTGTGTACAACAACTCGGTTTCCCAGGTATAAGGTCAGTTTCTTGGGCAGCGTGGGCTTCAGTCCCAGTTTCAGCATACCCTGTGACGGGGCTGACTGCATAACCGGGACATCCAAGGTCAGTCAATTTAACAGACCCAGTGCAGTCCACAAAGAAAGTCAGACAAAAGCAGGTGCTGTCAAAATGATAGAAGATGTACAGGATAGAGGTCTAAGCACACAAGTATGGCGGACTGACAACAACAACGAGAGACAGATATACCCAGAAAGAGGGAATAAACAAACAGAAAGTGAAGGTGGCAGACTGCACGTGGAAAATGCTCCAAAGATTTTGACTGAAGTTTCAGAACTTGCCAACAACCTACGGCATGGAAGAAGTGCCGTCTTTAATCGTGCTCAGCCTGTTGGAGGGAAGACAGAACGTGTGGTGCGTGCACAAGGGGCTGATGGCAGCAGAGGTGTGCTGGCCACTGTGGGGCGCGTAGACAAGCATGCAGTCCCTTCACTAGCTCGTAGTCAGTGGGATGCTGAAGACACCAGTGAAAGTGGAATGGGGGATGTCAGGAGGCACGTGGAACACACAGCTACATTCCATCAAGTCCATCACGCCAGATCTTCTCAGTACAAGATATCTCGTTCTACACACCCTCACTACTTCACATTCAGGCATCCTCGTCACCGACGAGAGAGGCGATCAGGAGAGACGAGCTGTCAGCTACAGCATTGTCCATTTTCCGGCACCCAGCCGCGAGGGCCGCGCCAGTCTAGAGACCCTGAAAACAGCGTGAGAGACGTGCAGCCCGTGCACCACGCTTCAGTTGGTGCCATGCCACATGCTGATGACGTTCCAAGCAAAGCGTCAGTCAGTGTACCACCACACATAGGTCAGATGGGTTTGGGTGTCATTCGGAACACAGCGGCTTCCACCACGGACATGGACAGAAAGCTCCGTTTTGGAAGAGCCGTGTACCTGAGTGGCCAGGAGGTGATGCGACTGAAGCCGCCTTCACTAGTGTCCCCAGGCAGATCACTGCCTGGCCACCACTTTACCGTGGAGATGTGGATCAAACCAGAGGGAGGCCAGTATGATCCGGCTATCATAATAGGTGAGTACAATCGTTCAGTTGTTTTTTCCCTCTCTCTGTTCCTGTGTATGGACACTTTGAAAATGGGATGTAGGTGACGACACGTAATACTTGGAGAATGGGACGTAGGTGGGAACACTTGACTCTGGGAGAATGGGGTGTAGATGGGAATACCTAATACTGTGAGGGAGGGGGGTAGCGACACGTGACACTGGTGGGGGGGGGGGGCGTTACGTGACACTGGGAATGGGGGGCGGGGTGGTGGGGGGGGGCGTGGCACTGAGGGGGGGGGGGGGACACGTGGCAATGGGAGATTGATTGGGGTGTGATGGAGACATGTGGCACTGGGAGATTAAAGTGGGTTGGGCAGGGGGGACTACGCACGGCACAGAGAGAATGGAGTATGGATGGCAACACGTGGCACTCAGAGAGTGAGGAGGCGACACATGGCGCTGGGAGAGTGGTGGTGACACATGGCGCTGGGAGAGTGGTGCTGCGACACGTGGCATTGGGAGAGCGGGGTGGGGGCCCGACTCAGGGCACAGGGAGAGTGGTCGTGGGACACATGACACTGGGAGAGCGGAGTGGGGACCGACTCATGGCACTGGGAAAGTGGGGGCTCGATTCGTAGCACTGGGAGGGTGGTGGTGCGACACATGGCACTGGGTGAGTGGAGAGGTGGGGGAGTGACACATGACACTGGGAGAATTTGGGAGAGCGACACATGGCACTGGGGGAGTGGGTGAAGCTACACACGACACTGAGATGTCAGGGGGCGACACATGGCATTGGGAGAGTTGGGGGTAGGGCGACATATGGCACTGGGAGAGTTGGGGGGTAGGGCGACATATGGCACTGGGAGAGTTGGGGGGTAGGGCCGACATATGGCACTGGGAGAGTTGGAGGGTAGGGCGACATATGGCACTGGGAGAGTGAGGGTGGGGTGACATATGGCACTGGGAGAATGGGGGAAGGGGGCGACATATGGCACTGGGAGAGTGAGGGTGGGGTGACATATGGCACTGGGAGAGTGAGGGTGGGGTCACATATGG
>OY757551.1:14789906-14859482 GCA_963584105.1 Alviniconcha strummeri
TCTCCATGTCTGTTTCCATTCCCCCCCCCCCCCTCAACTGTCCCTGCCCTACAACCCCCTCTCTTTCTCTATCCAAAATTCTGTCTATATCTCCCCCCCCCCCCCCCATTCATGTGCACTCCTTTTTATAAACTGTTATCATTGTATATGCACATGCATGAATGTGTGTGTGTGTGTATGTGTGCGTGCATATGTGTGTGCATATGGTTGTGTGTGTTTGTGTCTGTAGAGACAACGATGAGGACTGTGATGATGGAAATATTCTATCAGGTGACGGATGTGACGTCACATGCCACATTGAACATTCCTTCCATTGCAAAGGTATGACAGTGAACATCATCTCAAGTTGTTATACATACTGTGAGGGCAGACAACTTGATCTACAGACAATACCTTTTTTTGTTTTCTTTTTCTTTTTTTATAACTCTGTTTGTTGTTGGTATCATTCTAGTTTAATACCAATATTTTCCAAAGCATGTTATTATGAGCGAGTGGAATAATTTTGATAGGCTAATAACTTTTAAAATTGCAAAAACACAGAGAAAATGTTATTGGAGTATGATTTTCACCCATTGTAGATGCTGGCAACATCCTTCACTGGAAATTCCACTGAAAAGGAATTTGATGAAGATAGGAAATAGGAAACTGTATACATAGTGGTTAGCTCACTTTTTTCTTTCTTTATCTGCTAGTTACCTCATAGAAACAAACATGCATCAAAGTATTCCTATAGCTTCAGAGACTAGTTTATTGTGAGAATCCATAATCTTTTAATTATTTCTTTTATATACACACTTGCCAAGTGCCTCATCTTGAGATGAGCCCTATGCTTCACAGTGGCAACTATAGCACTATTCTCTGCTTCCAAGCAGACCCACTGTGATGTATCATGTGACTGAATGAATGGATGTAGCTTAAACACAGCATCTTTTGAATGTCCACCTATGTGGTTACAGTGCTGTGTAGCTGTCATGTGGGAGGTGCCACATGAAACTGCCATTGTCTCGATGCAAGTTCTGTGTACACCATTTACAGTGTCACTTTATTCAGCCACATACACAGGATGCATGAGTGTTGAGCCACCTGCACTTTTGCCAGAATGACCAATTTTGCCAGAACTTGAACCTGAGACCTTTCAATCTTGAGTTCTTTGCTGTACCACTGAGGTATCCCAGCTCCCCATAAGTCAGCTTACTGGAAATTTGATGCACACATCAGCTGTGAAAGAAATCAGGTAGACACAGTCCTGTAATGTACCATCTTACAATGTAATTTTTTCACAAGCAACTTATGCCAACCTCTTTTGCAAATAGTCCCAGTGTGTCAACTGCCAAAAATGTAAACAAAGAAAATGCTGCTGATCATTGCCTGCAACAAAAGATAGTACTGTTATGCATCAATGTATTATGTGATAGTATTGGTCTGAATTGAGATGTTTGTGTGTAGGTATTTGTTGGGTTGAATTTGATGAGTTGTACTTTTCTTACTTGTTGAAAAATGCTTGACCTGCTGAGTGCTTGTGTTTACGCATGTAACTGGTAGGGTTGACTTGGTTCAGATGTGTGTGTGCCCTCCAGACTCAAAGATAAAGTACTCTGTGTTTTACAGTATATGTGTACTGATGTTCATGTATTATCCTGTGTTATTTTTACTGGTATCTTTTATGCAGTCATAAGGCAAATTTCTATGTTATTCATAGACAATAATTGAATCAAGATTCTGTATTCTGAACACACTGGACAAAAAATGGTTGTAAGAAAAGAAAATGCAAGTGATTGTTGCCTTTTCCCCATAGCACATTTGACAGAAACAAGTTATTGGATTGTGGAAGACTGTTTAGTCACTGTATAATCTGATTAAAAGGCAGTTGATGTCATTTGCTGTCTTGAGCAAAGGTAAAACCATACAAGTGATCAGCCACTCTTTAGACCATTTGCAGGTTTTGGTAGTGGTTGTAATTTCTATTGGAGAAGAGTGGTGTGTTGCATGTGCAGGTGGACCCAGTGTGTGTTACCGTCATGATGGGGATGGAGTGTGCGAGGAGTTTGAGCGGGCGAGCAGCGTGTTGGACTGTGGGTTCTACACACCAGAAGGCTACTGGGACCAGTGGGCGCACCATGCAGTGGCCAATGACCAGCACCAACTGCCAGCCTGTCCAGCTCGTCTTGCCACTGGCCCCCCTCCACTGACACAGGTGGGTTGTACCAGGGCGCTGCTCAGTGCTTCAAAAAGGACATCTCAAAAAAGGAAAAGAATATAAAACAAAACAGTCAGAACAATAAAAAATGCACACTTATACTATTTATTTATTTAATTAAATTTTTTAGCAAGAGAGAAATCTGGTAATGAGGTCAAAGGCGAGGGGTTGATATGGACTCAGCCAATCATTGTTTGTAATGATCCTATCATACAGCAAATCTACTCAGCCTTTCAAGCCTTTTTGTTTTTATGAAACTGTCTTGGAGTCTGACCAAGCACAACACAACACATGGTTAATAATTATATGTAACAGAGTGCATTGTGTGTGTCCAGGGCTGTGACCCTTTAACTTTTTCTTTTCTGTCGTCCTTTCTCTTTTTTGATTGGGTGGGAATGTTATGGCCCCAGTTATCTAAAGTGTTAAAACTTGTGCGCTGGGCCAGCAGCATCCTCTTTCCCCCAGTGTCCCTGCAGAGGCAGGTTGTTTATTTGCTGTTGCAGCCTGTGTTCATGTGTTCATCTCAGGGGAGAGCCTGTAAGTAGTTATTTTTCTATGGCTTGTTGTTCTGTTGTTTCTCATTGATGTAAATGATGTATGTTACCATTTTCACAATGTGCTTCAATTTTGATTCCAACATGTGAGGAATTTCACTGTGATTGCCACGGTCTGGTTGCAGCCATGGCGTCACTGTACACTGTATGTGTGTTCAAATTTCAAGCTTTTATGCCACAGGGTGACCAGTGTTTCCAACATGTATGCAGGTAATCCTGGTTAGCTGATATGTAGCTAGTATGTTATGCTGCCACTGTTGGATGTTCAGTTTGAGTGATGCTTTGCCAATGCAAAGTTATCCCTCTAAAGTATGGGTCCTTTGTCAGTGTGGCTGTGCAGATCTCTGTGCAGCACAACTTATTTGTTTTCTACTGATCTATTTTTTCTACATGAAATCAGTGGTATATCATGGCTAACACTTTGAAGATGTTGACTTCATAGTTGTCGAATGTTCTATTTTACTAGTTGAATATGGTTTAGTGCATAGGGGTGATTGTATAAACTGTGAGACATGTCATTTCTGTTTTGATCCAGCTTTTGTATGGCCGAGTCTTGGGCGCACAGACTTTCACTCTGCTTAGCTTGTAAACCCTTTCTGGGTCTTTGTGCGTGTACCCGAACTGGCCAGTAATGTGCATCAGTAGTGGCAACTAAGTCTTTGTCTCTGTTAATTAGCTGAGCAGACAGATGCAGCCAGATCAGCAGCTTAGATTCTTGATACATTACCAGCGTTAGTAAGACCCTTGATGTTGTTCACAGATATGCTCTGCTAGTCAGTAACAATGACATGCTGTAGCCCTTTTGTGCCTGCATTGAGTAATGAGGATGGAGCCGGTCAGTTTATGACTGACTTCCTCCTGCTCACAGCATGGTCCCAAGTGCCACCCATGTCAATGTCGGTCTCGTTGTGTGCTTAAGTGAAACTGCTGTAACAATTATCTCACTCTTCCTATTTAGTTAAAAATGATCTTGGTAATCTGTATTTTTCACTGTTATTTTATATACTGGGAGTTCATCGGTTAATTGACTGGTCGTCTCTTGTATACTCACTGTGACACTGTGAGATACAGGTTTTAAGTGCAAGTCATGCACACAATTTAGGTGCTTGATTATTAATCATTCTGTCACAATTAATTACCATCATGTATTATAGTAACCTACAGGAAAATTACATTGTTACTGTATTTATTAGATAACTGCTGTTGTTTAGTCTTTACATTTGATCTCATGTTCTAAATGTCCTGTTTGTTTGTGTCTTTTCCAACACAGACACTGTTTCCTGGTTGATGTAAATAAAAGTTATGTTATAGCAACCTCTGACTTGTGACTCATCATTCATGCTTCCAGCCTGCTTCCCTCACTCCCCAGTGCAATGTACAAGAGTCTTAGAGCTAGTAAAAGTAACTATGTAAAGCGCCTATGCTTAGTGGTTCCTTTAGTGTCTAGACCATAATATCCTTATTTGGTAAAGGCTTCAAGACAAAGGTACACGTTTCCCTGCCGGAAGGGCACTTGGCATTCCACCCCCAAGCAGACCGCTTCCTTCCTTCTCTGTACTTTTTACCATAGCATTATCTAGTAGACTACAGTAGTAAAACCATGATGTCCGCAGTTCTTTTACTGATTATTTTGTACATCTAACTAACAATAGAAAGAACATAACAGTGGCAACGAGATGTGCGTTTCCTGTGTCAAAGACTTGTGAGCAGAGTGAACTTGGTGCATTTGCTCCCTAGTTTCGGCAACAGGAGAACCCAGCCAGGCAAGACTCACTGCAGATCTATTGTGTTGGACTGTTGCTGGATGTATGCTTGCTTTGATCAAGGACTGTGTTTTCTACTGTATGTCAACATCACCCAATGCAGGTCAGATGAAACCATTTTTATTATAGTCTGTACTGTTGCTTGTTGCATCATGTCTCATTTTGGAAGATTAGAAGAGTTTGACTGTTCATCTACTGACATCGATTCCTATTTTGAGAGGTTACATGCCTTCTACAGCGCTAACAATGTGCGTGACAGTGCAAAAGTGGATGTTTTCTTCAGTGTAGTTGGTCCCAGAACGTACAAACTTTTGAAGTCACTTATTGCACCAACTCTGCCTTCAGATAAAACCATAGATGAACTGTACCAAACACTGAAGCGGCATGTACAACCAATGGACTCGGTTATTTCACACAGAGCGAGGTTTTATACAAGAAAGCAGAAAGACGCAGAAAGTGTCACAGACTTCGTAGCAGAGCTGAAACTTTTAGCAGCAGAATGTGAATTTGATGCTTTTCTTGACCAGGCATTGCGTGACATTCTTGCTATTGGAATAGGAGACAGAGAAACACAGAGAAAGCTGAGAGAAGTGAAGACTTTCACCAAGGCAATAGAGATCGCTCTCGCACACGAATCAATTTCGCAGGAATTAAGCGATACTTCAGACAAAGACGTAGCGGGCGGCATGCATGCATTAGGTCACTCCAGCAGTGGACAGGTGCAGCAGCCATGGCCAGCGCACAGCAAGCAAGGGCGGGGTGGTGGCTGTTATGGGGGCAGTCGGCAAGGTCAGCAGCAGAGCAGCACAAGCACAGGCACCTGCAAGTGCTATCGCTGCGGCCAGCACCATCATGCGTCAACATGCAAGTTCAAGCAGTACGAATGTCACGGATGCCACAAAAAGGGTCATCTTAAGTCAATGTGCCGCAGCAAAGTCAGGTTCCTTGATGTGCAAATGTCAGGGGAAGAGGAAGACGAGGAAGAGACTATAGGCATCTTTCACACAAGTACTCCAGTGAAGGCAAGCAAAGAGCCATGGTCAACAACTATGGTGATAGACCAAGTTTCTGTAAGAATGGAAATTGACACCGGCTCAGGAAAACGCCTCATTGGCAAGGACATTTGGAAGCAGAGCTTTCCCAAGAAGAAACTGAGCCGGGGAGACACCTGTCAATCTCACGACGTACTCTTGCGAGAAGCTTCCACTCCTGGTACCTGTCTGGTTGAGGTGCAGCACCAAGGGGAGAGACATCATCTGGAGTTCCTGGTAGCTGATGTCATGGACCAGCCGCCGGTCATCGGTCGTGATTGGCTCAGCAAGATTAAGATTGACTGGAAGGGGGTGTTCCATATCAAAAGCAGAACATTACAGCAGGTCTTAGACAAACATGAGGCAATCTTTGAGAAGGGTCTAGGTACCATGAAGAAGTTCAAGGCAAAGCAGCACTTGAAATCTGGTGCGACACCAAAATTTGTCAAGGCCCGGCCTGTTCCGTTTGTACTTCGCCCTAATGTGGAGGCGTCGCTTGAAAAGCTGCAAGAGGGAGTGCTGGAGAAGGTCACTCACAGTGAGTGGGGATCACCTATTGTTGTCCCTAAGAAAACCAGAGGCGTGAGGATCTGTGGAGACTACAAAGTCACCCTGAATCAAGTATTGGATGTGGACCAGCATCCACTTCCAAAGCCCAGCGATCTGTTTACCACTCTTGCAGGAGGCAAAGTGTTCTCAAAACTTAACCTCACACATGCCTACCACCAAATGGAAGTGGAGGAGAAATTCCAGGACTTGCTCAAAATCACCACTCACAAAGGTCTCTATCGCTATCAACACCTTCCTTTTGGCATCTCATCGGCCCCAGCTCTGTTCCAACAGACTATGGAGCAAATCCTGCAAGGGATTCCAGGAGTAGTCGCCTTCATGGACGACATAGAGCTGACAGGAGCAACAGTAGAAGAACACTTGGACAGACTGGACCAAGTACTTCAGCGGCTAGAGGAGCACGGCCTCAGACTGCAGAAGTCCAAGTGTGAGTTCCTGAAGGACCGGGTGGAGTACCTAGGTCACATTATAGACAAGGACGGACTACACCCTGTGCTGGAAAAAGTGAGAGCAATCACTGACGCTCCAGCTCCATCAAACGTCAGTGAGCTTAGGTCATACCTAGGAATGCTCCAGTACTATGCAAGATTTCTGCCCAGTCTCTCATCAGAACTGAGCACACTCCATGACCTACTGAAGGACAAGACACCATGGTTGTGGACGAACAAATGTCAAGCGGCTTTCCTTCGAACCAAACAGCTGTTGACATCTGCCAGAGTCCTGACCCATTATGACGTCAACCTGCCAATACATCTGGAGTGTGACACATCCTCCGCAGGCCTGGGCACTGTCATCAGTCATGAAATGCTGGATGGAAAGCATCGACCAGTCATGTATGCATCCAGGACGCTGTCCAAATTGGAAAGGAATTATGCACAGATTGAGAAAGAGGCACTGGCTTTGGTTTTCGGTGTCAAGAAATTCCACAACTTATTGTACGCCCATCCCTTCACACTCGTGACAGACCACAAGCCACTCCTCACCAGTACCAACTGCAATTCAGGTCTACTGAAGAACACAAGAACACAGATGTGCTGTCTAGGTTGCCTTTGAAAGAAGAGAATTTCACCGCCAGTGAAGAGCCAGTCTTCAGCATCACCTGTGCTGACAGCCTGCCAGTTACGTCACGACAGATTGCAGAAGCAACCAGAAAAGATCCTGTCATGTCCAAAGTCCTGTCTCACACACTAAATGGATGGCCTGCCCAAAACAGTGACAGAGACATGCAGCCCTACTTTAGCAGACACACTGAGCTGAGCGTCAAAGGAGGAGTCCTGCTCCGGGGTCTACGCATTGAGGTACCTCCAGCTTTCCATGACAGGCTGCTTGAGGAGCTACACAATAAGTATCCAGGCATCTACAGAATGAAAGCCCTTGCTCGCAGCTATGTCTGGTGGCCCAGCATCGACACAGACATTGAAGGGAAGGTGAAGACTTGCCACGACTGTACAAGAGTGTGCAACACTCCGTTGATGGCACCACTTCAGCCATGGTCATGGCAGACACGACCTTGGCAGAGAGTGCATATCGACTACGCCGAGTATCAAGGGAAATATTTCTTCGTGGCCATCGACGCCCACTCCAAGTGGCCAGAGATCTTCGCCACGACAAAGACAACAACAGAGAAGACCATCAGCATTCTGCGTCACCTTTTCTCTTCCTATGGCTTTCCAGAAGAAATAGTGAGTGACAACGGTCCTCAATTCACCTCAGACCAGTTTGATGACTTCCTGAGACAGAATGGAGTCAGACACACCAGGTCTGCTCCATACCATCCTGCAACCAACAGAGCTGCTGAAAGAATGGTCCAAGTTCTGAAGAAAGGTCTCAAGCTTGCTTCACGACTTAGTGTTGATCATCAGCTTGCAAACTTGCTTCTGAGTTACTGGTCTACGCCACACTCTACAACAGGAGTGCCTCCTGCAGAGCTGTTTTTGAAGCGACAACTGAGGACACGTCTCACGTTGCTGAAGCCAGACCAGGAGGCTGCTGTTCACCGGAAACAGGCACAGCAGAAGCAGCAGCACAACCAGAACTCCAAGTAGATGTGGACGTTTCGGCCAGGAGATCATGTTGCTGTTCTTCAGTTCCGGGGATCAGAGAAATGGGTTCCAGGTATTGTAGTTCAAGCCCTGGGTCCAGTGGCATACATGGTGAATGTCAGCAACAGAATCATCCATGTACATGTTGACCACTTAGTGGCGGCACCTCCATGCGCCCCACTTCCAAACACATGGGTGACAAAGGCCCATCCTAACTCACCCACCAATCTGATTCCAGAAGTGCATAACCCCGCACACTCCCCGAATCCTGATTCCCCTGAGATATTGTCACCTGTGCCTGCCCCTGAGGGATCCACTACATCTCCAGTATCCAGTCCAGCTGCCAGGGAGAACATCAGACACAACTCTGGTACCAAACCCACAGCCCAAGCCAGCAGAGACGGCTGGTGTTTGACGATCAACAAGGATCTGGAAACCACCTGCAAAACTTGATTTGTGAATGTGCATTGACTCACTATCTGAGACAGTGCTTCAAAGGACAATCATAACAGCTAACTGAGCTATTGTCAGTTGCACGAGATCCACCATGTGAAATTGTATCGGGCATCTTGGGCCACTACATTCGTTGGCGGTAGTGTTGCCTTCGTTAAGGAGGAAGGAAGTGTAATGTACAAGAGTCTTAGAGCTAGTAAAAGTAACTATGTAAAGCGCCTATGC
Source organism: Alviniconcha strummeri (assembly GCA_963584105.1). NCBI lineage: Eukaryota > Metazoa > Mollusca > Gastropoda > Provannidae > Alviniconcha > Alviniconcha strummeri. The sequence goes on from OY757551.1 coordinate 14,798,742, forward strand.
TTAGTGGTTCCTTTAGTGTCTAGACTGTAATGTCCTTATTTGGTAAAGGCTTCAAGACAAAGGTACGCGTTTCCCCCCCAGTGAGGGCACTTGGCATTCCAACCCCAAGCAGATTGCTTCCTTCCTTCTCTGTACATTTTACCATAGCATTATTTAGTAGAATACAGTAGTAAAAACATGATGTCTTTTATTGATTATGTTGTACGTCTAACTAACAATAGAAAGCACATAACACCCACCCCGTTCCCCTACATACATATCTGAAGTTGTTTGCTAAAACAAGTAAAAGCACATGCGTGCACACACACACACATGTACACACACACACACACACACACACACACGAGCATGAAATAATGGGTTGAGTTCTTGTTCAGCTGGGCTGTCTGAGACATGCTTGAAATTGAACCTTTTCAATCAAAATCAGTATTGAATTGCTGCAGGCAAGAATGGTAACTGATTTTTCATTAGAACCCATGGCTCTTTGCTACAAACTAAATTAAGCTTAATTTGTATTCAATCATTTATTTTAATAAATGTTTACTTATTCTGAAGATGACTGGCTTTGCTTTGTTTCGCTTCTCTGAGGGAACATTGTGTGATTGCAGCCTTTGTACGAAACATATCCTGATTCTTTCCAGTGGTGTGGGCCTTTGGTGGAACCAAGGACTGCCTGGTTTCCCTGTGGTGCCCACTTTAACACTGGCAACTTCTGGATTGAGGTATGTACTTTCTGTGCTTGGAGATGTGGTCTAGTCATTGCATGGTTTACTTAGATGCATGAGTATTTTCCATCTGAGTCTGTGCACTTTGCTAGCAGTTATGTTCAGGTGAGACAAAATGCAGGAAATGTCTGTGAACACCATTGAAGCTTCGCAAGCTGTCACAATCAGTTCTGCACTTAGGCAAGCCTGCACATCATTCAGATGACATCACATGAGCCTGTTCTGTGAATGTGCAAGTTTTCTGTGTGCTCCATAAATGGACATACAAATGTAATTACATTATATCAGTAAGTCATGTATCACATCAACTTTCCAACTTCTTTTTTTTCAGTTTAAATCATTTTGGTAAGGAAGCCTGTTATAAACAGCACTGAATGAGCACTGAGTTAAGAAAGTAAAACTGCAAAAATATCTTTGCACTGATCAAAACAAATTGTCCTAGTTTGACAGACTGATGTGAATATACCATTTTTGTCTAACATATTTTAAGACACAAAAAATAGCCCAAGGGATTTAGAATATATGTATGACACTTTTAGCCAGCTAATTAATGTTGCAGCAATTCGCCACACTGTGGTGTCTGCCTTAGAAATGTCCCACTCTTCATTTGAATAAAAAGATTTTAAAGACCAAGATTGCCATGACACTTCAATGAAATGTGCATAACACAGTTTGCATATTGTGAAAATGGGAAGTATTCTAAATAGTTGGACAATAATCTGAAAGAGCAGCAGATGACAGTCTGGACTTGGAACAGGCCTTGTGGCTGATGCAATGACAGCGAGGCTTTAGCTGACACTTTAGGAGACCACATACACACTCCATCAGCGACTACTGGCCTGCCAGGCCTGCTTTTGTCATTGCCACAGTTGGTTACCATTGTCACAGCCAGTCTTACTTCTCCCCTTCATGCACTGACTGAAATATAATAGTGAAAACAGGCAGCTTTCTGTCAATTGCTATTGTGGCAGAGGTCAGTGGCCAGTATGGGTATGAGCCAGCAATGGCTGTGTGAATGGCCACTAGATGATCCATTCTGATCACTTCTCACTCTGTGCTAGTGTTGGGGGATCTGCCCAAAACAGTATACTGGCCTTTCTGACTTGTTTATTTTTCAATGACTCAAACAGTCTATTTTGTCAGTCAGCTAATCAGGTGACAGTAAATGATTAAATGCATCAGTCAGTCCAACAGTGTGCACCTGCTACATACACTCTATCTGCCAGCTGTATGCACTCTATCTGCCAGCTGTACATGCCTCGTCCTGTGGTGGCCACGGAAGTCATTGTCCATGTGGCGGCTGATGGCCGCACTGAGGCTGACCCTGCCCCCAAGGAACTGAGTGTGGAGCTGATCAGGGAAGACAACTCTACTGTCATGCTGACGCCACATCCTGTCACTCTGGACTGCAGGCAGCAAGAGCTGCATGTGACTGTCATACACGACCTCAGCAAGCCCTTTTATAAATCACATGGTCAGTGGCCAATTGCTTATTTGCCTCAGGGATTATGGTTAGATGAAAGTAAATGAACAGATTCTGTGAGTGCTGTAATACCACAGTTTATATTTTGTTTTTGCTTTTAAGTTTAAAAAAATCAGTTGCCTTCTTCACTTTGATGTAGGCTATGTTGTCAAACTAAGCTAAACAGTCCTGTCAACTATCATTAGTGGGAGCTGCCACAAGTATAATTTTTGTCATGACAAAAGTTTTGTTGTGACAAACATGTGTTTGTCATGACAAAACACATCTTTTGTCATGACAAAAGTATGCTTTCCAAAGATTTATTTAAAAAAAAAATTGCATGACAAATATTTGTCATGATAAACACGTGTTTGTTTCAACAACAGTTTTGTCATGACAAGCATACTTTTGTCATGACAAAAGACATGTTTTATCACAATTGACACTTGTTTGTCGCAACAAAAGTAAGCTTATCATGACAGAACTTTTGTTGCAACAAAATGTGTTAGTCATGACAAAATTAGTTTTTTGTGACAAATCTTTGTTGTGACAAAAGTTTTGTTGTGACTAAAATATGTTTGTCATGACAAGCATACTTTTGTTGCAACGAAAGACGTGTTTTATTGCGACAAAAATTATACTTGTTGCAGCTCCCACCAATGATAGTCAACTGATAGGCATTTCCTGTTTGCAATCAAACCAAATGTTTAAAATGATAAACTCACATCAAAAATGTGCCTGATCTCCAAGGTATCTAAAAAAAAAAAAATATCCCTTACTTAGTTAATTACACTGGTTAACTCCACTCTTTGCTTTCAAGAGTGAACTTTACACCTCCTTGCTTTAACCATGACAGGGATGGGGATATCAGCAATGGGCCTTGCTGACCACAGAGAACAGATTCTGCTTTCTGGTTGCTAATTTCAGTGACATGAGTCCATTTAATCCAAGACCTTAGCATCTGTCACAGGCATGAGAATCCATGTATCCTTAGTCTGTGCTACTTACAGGAGTGAGACTGTCTTTCCAATCTCACAACGTCAGCATTGCAGCTGTACGGCTGCGCTCCTCACGCTACCTTGACCCTGTGACCTTGGCCTCATGTGGGCAACAGGAAGTGTACCACCCTCACACCGGCCTCTGTCTCTCACCCAACTGTACACGTGCCCCCTGCCACTCACCAGATGTCCGTCATGGGAGAGTCGTGTGCACAGGACAAACCGAGGGGGATGTGTGTGTAGTGACATGTGATAACGGGTAAGTCATTTAACGCCCCAGTGTGTTTATGGGTATAGCCTGTAATCAAATGATGTATGATGGTAGGTATGTCATGTAATTTATATTATGGCATGTGAGGCATGACATTTTTGGCTGACTAAAGTTAAAAATTAGATGCTTACCCCAGACACTGATGTGTTGCAGTTACTGCTCATTTCCTCTGTTTTGCGAATGCGTGAGAGTGATATAGTAACTTTGAACCATAGATAATGTGATATGATAAACTGCTAATAAAGTGACATTCTAATAAAAATTATATGATGACAACTGAATTTGTATGCAGGTACAAACCAGAAAGTCAGACCATGGAGCTCTCCTGCAGGGGAGGCCACTGGGTGGCTTCTGATGCTGTGGCTTGTATGCCCGTGGAGTGTGGTCGGCCCTCCATGCCCAACGCTGTGGTGTCCTGTGTGCATGGCACAACATTTGGTCAGAAGTGCACCTTCCACTGTCAGCCTCCATCCTCCCTACACGGTACACCTGCATGCATAAGACAAATTTTTGTCTCTCAGCTGTATGCCCACTTTGTAAGGCAGAACCTGAGACTCCCTGGGAACATGACCATATGACACTGGGCAGCATAGCTGGTTCTGCTCCTCTTGCAACCCACCATCAGCAGCACAGGGCTACCCTGCTTGCAACCCACCGGCAATACCACAGAGGCTACTTTGCTTTAAACCCACTGGAGCTGCTCTGGTTGTAAACAACAGCATAGTAACACTAGATTACTCTGGTTATAACCCACCAGGGGTAACACAGTAGGTTATTCAGTTCTGATTGTAATTCACCAGGAGTAACACAGTAGGTTACTCAGTTCTGATTGTAAGCCACCAGCGGTAACACAGTAGGTTACTTAATTCTGATTGTAACCCACCAGGGGTAACATGGTAGGTTACTTAATTCTGATTGTAACCCACATGCAGTAACACAGCAGCAGAGTTACTTAATTATCACCGTCATTCACCAGCAGTAAAATAAAATGTGATGAAAGTGGCAATGCCAGTAGTGGCGGGGGATGGAGGTGGGGTCATTTGGGTCTGGCAGGGTGGACAAATGATGATGTTCACCAGTATGCGCTGAGTAAGTGGATTAATGGGAGGGGGGAAATCATTTGGGTCTGGTAGAGCAGACAAATGGTGACATTCACTAGTGGATAATGAGAAGACGGGGGTGGGGGGTCATTTGGGTTTTGCAAGGCAGACAAATGATGACATTCAGTAGTGTGCATTGAGCAAGTGAATTGTGGAAGGGGGGGGGGGGGATTTGAATCTTTCAAGGTGGATAAACGATGATGTTCACTAGCAGACACTGTATTTTTGTGACGTGTCGGAGGGGGGGGGGGGGGGGGGCATTGGGGTTTGGCAGCAAATGATGAGATGACTTAACCAGTGGACACTGAGCAGGTGGGTTTAAAGACTTCTTCTTTCAAAGTGGTTTTGAACTGTGAAGATTGAATGCCATATACATGCGTTTACTTGCATGCCAGATGAGAGTTACCATAGGCAACCCAGGTCTTTGTTGTTGCGTTCATGTGATGTCTTTTGAATGCTAATTAACTCCCTTGTTTGTTTGTTTTTTTGCAGAGAACATACAGAAAATGAAATTGTATTTGGACAGCAGCAGCAACCGCTTACTGTTTACTTAGTCTGCCAGAAAATAAACCTGTCCACACAAAATTAAATTGTCTTGAAACCTGAAGTTACCGATACTACAACTTTAGTTTTTTTTCAGGCTTTGACAACTGGATTGTTTGTGAGGAAGATGGACTGTGGTCCACACCACGTGCTCACTGCCTGGTCACATGCTCCCCACCCCTGCACGTGCAGCATGTGACACGTCACAAAAAGCGATGTAGGACTGGGTCACTGGTGGTGGGGTCACGCTGTAAGATGCGGTGCAAGAAAGGCTTTCATGTGGCTGGGGCACGCAGATCAACAAGGTATATTATGACAATATGACAATAGACGATTTCTAGAAATGACAGTGAGATAATCTGGAAGAGTGAAGCCCCTGTGGTAGGACATAATTTCAGACACAGACTACTGGCATATATATATAGGTCAATGCTCCATGATTTCAGAAAAGCGCTGGTCTGTGACAGTATCAGACCTTCAGGCATGGACCTATACTATACAGGACTGCCAGATCTTTTTGGCGGGGCCACATGTGGTGTGTCCATTTGGAATGGCGGACTGACTGAATCGACTGCCAGCATTCATTATTTACACTGTGTTCTTGATGAAGAAGAAGAAATGTAAAAAAAATCATCATCGGTAGCCTCTGCTGCATCATCACGTAACTCATGGCTTACCAGAAGCAGATCACTGCAAGCAGAGGATCGAATAGAGAACCAGGAACAGTGAAGCCAGTTGCTCTATTCCATCACTCATATCGGATTGTGGATAGCAGTCGGCAATCTTCTCAAGGTATCTCACCTAAAGATTGCTTCAAATATTGTAAGTTCTGAGGTGTCAATAATTTCTCATATAAACTGATATCTCAAAAGGTCGACAGCTCCGCGTTGTGTGTCAGCGTGAAGCAAATTGTCCATCAGGACATTTGACATCAGGAGGGTAGTGGAAACAACAAAAAACACTACACCCTGTTTACATGCACTTCAGCAGCGAGTGTGTACTGTTAATTAATACAATATTCACTGAATTTGTTCAGATTTAGAGGTGGTACACTGTTAGAGAATAATGACACTTGAAATTCAGAAATCACCCAGAAATAGATCTAAAGATAGATCAAAGTGTGCAACTAACAGGTAACTCATGTAAGTAAGCAGAATAATCTGCCAGAGAAATCTGCATAAGCAGACCAAAACAAACATAATAACAACATATTCTGCAGAATTTATTGAAGGTGGGTGTAAAAAGTCACAAGGCCTGACTGAAAAGTGAGTTTTATCACATTTGTCTTTCAGCATGCTTATGCGCCATTGACGTTTGATCTAGATCTAGTTTCTGTGTACTGAAATCTCACCTTTTACAGACTGTAATGAAACTCACTTTTGTTGCAAGTATTTTATTCATTCATTAGATAGGAAGCCGTTTTATTGATTTAAGTGATATGAGTGACTCAAAATGGCATTTAGAATTCCCAGGAATTTCCGACCGCCTCCTTGGATATTAGTTATTACCAAAGATTTTCATATTTTACACAGTGCTTATGTATACATTTGTTATTCCATCCTCAAAGCAAAAACATACAACTGGCTCCCTAACACACACACACACACACACACACACACACACACACATGACCAGCAGCAACTACAAACAAAAAGCAACTGGGCACGTCACATGGCTTGCTGATGGTCATTTCAGTGGCTCAGACGCTTCTTACATGTGTTTGATTGATGATTGATGATCGCTTATATAGCACTATTCTCCGCTCTCTTGAGCAGACTCATTGCGCTTGAATGTGGTTCTGCATGAATGACTAGCTTTTATAGCGCGTTTTTTGAATATCCACTGAAGTGGTGTATTTACAGTGCTGGCATGGCTGGTGCCACATGAAACTGCAGCTGTCTCGGCGCAAGTCCTGTGTACACCATACAACCATGCACCATGTCACTTCATGCAAAGCCGCATACGTAAGGTGTATGCGTGTTTAGCTGTAACCTGCCACCTGCACTTTTGGCAGAATGACCGGGATCTTTTACGTGCTACTGTGGTAACACGGGGGTGGAACGGATACCGAAATAAGAGTCAGCACAGAAAGTCGACCCTGGAGAAGAAAATTCTCCCGCTGTTCCAGCAGGGATTCGAACCCGCGACCTTACAATCACGAGTCCAGCGTTCTAACCACTGAGCTATCCCCGCCCCTGCGTGAAATTCCGACCTCTTCGAGTAATAGAAAAAGATATAACATGCTTTTGCTGACATTGGACTGGCTGTGGGGATGCCCGCAGGCTTTGCTCCAACAAAGTAATGTTTGAAGTGTTTGCGTTGGTTTGGCAAACGGCACAAAATGGACGCCTTCACAAAACTGGAGGAACCTACTATCAGAGCTGCAGGTACCCCACAAACAGGGCTTGACCGGCATTTCTGATGCCTTTTCTGCTTCTTTTACCAGTATCTGACCATCTTTCCCGCAATTTTACTGTACCCCCAACAAAGCGTGCCTACTCTGCGCTACACCCGCAGGCACTTACCGAGTGCAGTCCCCTGGATTTCCAAAGATCATCTATTAGCAGAAGAAGGAATTTATGGTTGCGTAATAAACTGATATGTTGCTTTTCCCCCCTCTCCATTCTCTAATGATGCACAAGCTTTGAGCTTTCTTTCTTTCTTCTGTTTAACTTTGATCTCTGGTACTGACTGGCAAACAAACAAATGGGTTTGCACCATGTTGCATTAGACTGCAATGGCACTTTTATTTCTGAGGCTGTGGGCACCATCTGGAGGAGTGCTGAGAAGATGTGAGTTGCTGGGGCTGACTGGATGTTGACTGGTGTGTGTTTCCAGGCGTGTGTTTCGCCTGACGTGTCAGAGGGATGGCACATGGTCTGGAGAGCACTGTGTCAAGGTCACCTGTCCCAAGTTTGACCCAGTCTTCACTGGCCTTCTCTCATGTACTGATGACGTCAAGGTGGCCAGCCGTTGCACCTTGGTGTGTCCTGGAAGTAATGTAAGTCTTTGGTTGTTTGACCACATCAGACATTTAATGGTTGAACTGTTGATTTTTCAAGAAGAGCCCTGGTGGCCATAGCTGCTTAAATTGTATATTCTGTCATAGTGCAATAGGCAACAGTGATGTAATGTATACAGCGCATGCAGCCCAAATCCTGGCCAGTGACATTTCAGCAGTTACAGCAAACTGACACAGGCCAAACATTTCATGGGTCAGACCCACACTCAGTTTAGTTGATATGCATCTCACCCAGTTAACAATGTCAGTGGTTAAAGCAGCTTTAGCATCCTTTTGTTAATAGGTGAGACAGCTGCAATTTGTGAACTTAAAGGATTGATTTGGCCTGATGGTAAGACAGCGTTGGATCTTCTGGCTTGGTCTAAAAATCTCAGCTCAAATGCACACACACATGCATGCATGCACCTATATGTATGCACACAGAGACACACGTGCAGACACACAAATAGGCATGGTCACACAGAAATAATAATAATAGATTATTTATGGCATCCCATCTCATATAGATGGACTACAGCGGTGCCAATTTCATCACAATCACACATACACACACGCACGCGCATGCACACACACACACACACACACACATATGCACACATTTGCATTCTTACATGCATACCCCCCAACACACACACACATGCACACACACACATACACGCACAAACACATGCACACAGTTGCACTCATACATGCATACCCCCCCCAACACACACATGCACACACACACATGCTCACACACATGCATGCGCACACGTGTGCATGCACACAGAAAAGTGCATGTGTGCATGCACGGACACACATGTGCATGTGCGTTCGCGCACACACATACACACACACACACACACACACACACACACACATGCACACACACTACAAGTGCATGATTCCCATACCTCAATGCCCAGCCCTGCACTTACAAAGCATATGCAGGGTAACATAATTATTGGGACTTTCTTCAAACTATTCCTGTGTCACATATTAGCTTTTGTTTGTTGTTTCCATTTACTGCCATGCCTCCCTGGTATTTACAGCTTACCACTGGAAAAGTGGTTCTCCTTGAGCAGTCTGATTCCTTTACAGGTTTATTATTGCACAATAATGTGCCTACACTGGTTTTACTGTTCTGCCTCTGTGTTATGTTATCTTTCATTGATGTTTAATATTTCTGACATGCTTTGCAATGGCATTACTGAGAGATGCTGGACACAGTGAAACAGCATATTATTTTTGTCAGTCAGCTTTTTTTTCTCTCGCAGAATTGAAATGAACAGACAAACATTTCAGTGGATAAAACATTTGCAGTGCTGCTATACACTGGGTCTTTGTGTTAGCATTATCTGGCATTTTGTGGAATCATTAAGTGGGTGTGGGGTCGGGAATGTCTGCATGAACATTTCTGCCAAAGCAGTGGCATTTTGTTGAAGCATTCATTGTATTCCAAGAATGTTATTTAATTTTCTCTGATTGTAACTACAGCCAGAGACTGCCAACTACTTCTAGATCAAGTCTGCATAGCCTTTGACATTTTTTTTTTCAAACTGGAAATTGCACACGTTTTCTAATGTTAGTAACAGTTATGACAGCTTCCTGTTATTGAGGAAAGATCTGCCAGGAAAGTTGTGAATATATGGGTGTTTCTGGATGTATTGTTCTCCAAGATGTTTTCTTTTCAGTTGTGGTGTAACACTGTTCCCTGTAATTATTCATCCCATTAACCAAACCTTGACCTGCTTGGAGACAGGAGGCTCAGATCGTGACGTGCAATGCTAATGGCCAGTGGAACACCCCTTTGTGGCATTGCCCACAGTTTGATGATGTCACCTGCCCCTACCCTGCTGAAGTAACAAATGTCGCCCTACGGTGCTCACCACCAATTGTCGGTAGGTTCTGCACACAGTAAAATAATCTACATGTATTTTAAAGTTTCTGAGGAAAAAAACTAGTCCATGCATGCAAGACCAGTTCATATTAAAGGAACTAGCCATCTCTGATTTGGCAAAAACTATTTTTTTTACGATTTTAATTTTATTTTAGTCATGATTTGTCTGTTGACAAAAAAAAAAAAAAATCATACCAATTTTTTTTTTTTTTTGGGGGGGGGGGGGTATGGATATTTGTTATTTTAGTCATGTTGCATTATTTCTTTCATCTGCTGGTTAATTTTACCCAAAAGATTATGAGTTAAAAATAGATTGTTAAGACCAAATAGACTACATCTTTCCATGTGGACACACATTTCTTTCTAGAATGCTGCAAAATGTCATCAAAATTTCACTCCACAGAGATGAAAACAATCAGTAACAAAAATGATTGCAGTCCACATGCATTTCTTCTGTGAAATGTATGCAAAGCTGAGAGCTTCCTACATGCAAGGTTTGGTCAATGAGTTCTCTCCCCAACAAAAAATACATTCTGATGATGATGTCAGAGTGAAGTGTAGGGTGGGGTAGAAGGGGGGGGGGATGCACAACACAATATTGAGTTTGTGACACAAATGTTAGCGATGGTGTTCAGAAATATCACATTATAAAATCAATATAAAGTCAACGGCATGTTCAGTCACAAAACTTTTACTGCAGATCATGTTCTTTTAACTTTAGGTCAAAGTGTAGAAGAAAAAAAAGCAAGTAGTTGATTGTTGAGGTGTTATATTTAGATCTGGAAGACCATAAACAGAGTAATTCTTTTAACTTGTGCGCAAGAAGTTTAGCCTGGGATGGCTAGTTCCTTTAAGACAGGCCTTTGAGCAAACATAGGGGCAAACTGGAAACAAAGGGAAAAATGAACATTGAAAGAAAGGCAAAAGCAACAATTTGTTGTCAGGTCAAAAGTGGAAGTATAATTAAAAACTGGCGATGAAGAGGATGAAGACAAATCTAATCAGCTTTGTGGATCATGGGGAAAAGATTAAAACAAAACTGAAGACACTGCTCCCAACTCAGCATGGAAGGGATATCAATGGATCAAGTCAAGTTCCACTGAATAGCTAACATCACTCTTCTCTTCTCATACCACATGCAAGTAAGCCACTCATTTCAGCATGCCAGTAGCCTGTGTTTCAACATTCCAGAGAAGAAGACATTGCATACCAAGACAGAGCAATGCACAACTAAATGTAAGGACAGGTGATTCACCTCATTTGAAATCTGCCTGACCTTTCACAATGCCACTGATTATTTGTCTTGGTTGTCCCCTGTTTGTAGGCGCCCAAGACTTCTGTTACATCACAGCACATACTCCATCATTCAAGTGTGACAGCTGTTGCTATGGTCCTTGGGTTTTGACACTGCAGGACCACCCTAGAGTTATGACAGCCAGTACTCTATTCTACAGGGCCCATATACATGATGAACAAATAGCCTCCCACATCATGTTTATCATCTAAACAGTGGGTACACTCAAAAATCAGCATGTGCAAGGCACAAATAGGGCTGTCCTGCTGACCTAATCACATTTAAAGTTACGGACTAATTTTTCTTCATTTAAGCAGCCTGAACACCATATAAAAATGGCTGTTTTGGCTGCCATTACCAACAAAGGCTGCTACTGAAGAGATAATGATCAACTTGTACAGACAGATGCTGTCCCACATACCACTGAAGACCACATATTATTCAAGAAAATGTTGATGCATGCATCAAGACACATCATAATAAACGCAGACGACGAAGAGGAGACAAGAAAATCTTGAATGGACAGGGGTCAATGGGTCACTGACATCTACTACAGTTGCCTCAAACTTTGAACCTGAAGTGTTGTCATGTAGTGTCCAATCAGTTTCAAGTTTTTGGTGTTATAGGCATTGCATTGTTGGTAAAATGGGTCTTTCCTGATCTAAATATAAACACAAGCCAATAGTTATTTCTGTGGCCATTGATCTCTCATGCATGTGGAAGGGGGGCCAAACTTACAGACTCTTTAGCAAATCTGGATTAGAGTTCTACCCACTTTATTTGCTCTTCATACATATGAGCCCAGATGCCCAAAGTGTATGTTTTGACACACAAACTTCAGTTACATCGTTATGCATATATCCAAGTTGTTAGCCTATGTGTGCGCATCATTGTGACAGATATTTTGTGTGTGCCACACATGCTTGTGAATAACAGTTTGCCTCACTGCGACCTGCAACAGCTTTGCTCATGCCAGGGCTTTTCAACATGGCATAATATTAGTAATTATTACTGGAATTCAGTTGGCATTTCATTTGTGGAGTTTGAGGAGGCTGGGCTCATGTTAAGCACATCATTAATAACCACATATGCACCCATAGCTAGGGGATAGAATGAGGTCAGTTGTTTATGTCAAGGAGCTGGCCTTCTCAAAACAGTTTTTGTCCATGAAGGCTGGACTATCTCCAACACCAGTATAGAGAAATAAAAGAAAATCAAACAAAAATTGGTGATTTTGCTTTAAAATGCCTTGCTGGTTGTATTTTTAGTGTAGAATCTAACTTGAATCATTAACTATTAGCAGGACTCAATGTAAAAGATTTTTTTTTAATTTATTTTTAAACTTTGACTGAAGTGTTAAAGGTGGCCTAGCAGCTGCCAGCAGCCTCCTGAATGTTGTTCCTCCTCATGGAGGCAGTGTATGGAACACACAGGGGGAGCAAGACATACTGGCTGCAGCCAATCCTGCAAATCAGCACTAATCAAACTAGCAAATCATCACTAACTAAACTTAGCTTAGAAATTTAATATAGAATCTGAGAAGCATTTTGGATTTCAAGTTTTTATTTCAATCTCTTCTACATGTTGGACAAAACATGCTTTGAACAGGCTGGTTCCTTAGCCAAGTAGTGTTATCTGAATACCACTGTACATTTCTGTAGTGGATTTTGACCCTTTATTCTCAGTGAGCATTCTGAAGTACATTTCATGCCATCCTTCTGATCACAACATCTAGCCATATAGTGTGCAGAGAAGTTGTTTGTTTACTGTTTATTCTGAGCAAAGTGACCTTCTCATTTTTAAGTTTTATTCAGTCAAGGAAAATAAAGGAAAAACACAAATTCTGATTTGCTTGCCTGGTGGTTCCTGAATTTGTCACCATGTTTATCATGCTGAGTCACATCTGAACATCGTCCATGAATGCCCACCATAGCTAGCATGTTCCCTGCTGACTCATTCCAAACAACAAAACATTTGGTGAGCGCTAACTTCAAGAAAGGTGCCTAGGTTCCCAGTGTTCTATGTGCCATTGCGCATCACATACAATACAATAAAGTACAACTTTATTGCCAAGTGTCAATACAATTGCATGAGGAACGTTTTGTGGTGCCAAGTATACACTCATTACACATTCACTCCAATCATAAAACATCATTAAATTACAACAACAGCAAATAAACATCCAGGTAAAAAATCATTCATAGATAAATGCATGAAAAATTCCACGGACATCAAGCTGTGCATATCGCATAAAATTGCCACTTCCCAAGGACCCCCTCTTACTGTCCTAATAATAGCAATTATTGTACTGGGTGAACACAGACACAGTGAGTGACAGATATATGCATGTTCTGTGCAGGTGCTCAGTGCTCAGTGGAGTGCCCCACACCTGATGAGGTGGCTGTGTTCAGCTCGGCGAGCAGTGGGAGGACAAAACGCCGAGACATAGTAGGGGAAGTAGTCAATAGCATCACGTGCACAGGCACTGGACGGTGGTTCCCTCCCTTGGATCGTCTTGCCTGTGTGGAAAAGTGCAGCACGGTAATTCAGTTTAACTAAGTAGATGTTTTGGTGGTGGTGTTTTTTTGTTTTGTTTGTTTTTTTAATCTAAAATGGTGGTCAGAAGAAAAGATCAAAATGACGCCCACACATGGGCATGTACATGTGCACACACACGCATGCACGCACGCAGGCACACACACACACACACACACACACACACACACCATCCACAGGTTAAAACTGGACTCATTTTAATAAGGCAAGACACGATACACAGTGTCGACAAGTCTTCCTTTTACAACTGACAAAAAACAACAACAAATGGACAAAGGGAGAAAGGGGACAGCATAAACAAAAACAAGACTATTACACAAAGACATTGGATTGGACTCAGCTTTCATCTACAAGGGATGAATTCTGTTATTATTGCTACTTTTACATGCAAAATGAAACAAAAATGTACCCCAAAATAAATAATTATTAGTTCACAAGCATGTGTTTTTAGTCCAAAAAGCAGAAAGCAAAATCAAAACAAATGCATACTCAAGCATACACACAAAAAATGCATAAGATATGACTAATTCACTTGTACATGGTTAAGTCAAATAAGCAGAAAAGAAACCAAAAATAAAAGCCCACACATATGACAAGGAGTCAAAGAAACCCACATATGTTATGCAACCAAATACAGTCTCCTCTAGAGCTCTTTTAGTTTTTAATAATAATAACTTGCAATAAAATGATGATGATGAAAGTGTGCTCAAGCTGGAATTAAAAGGGATGGGGAATGCATGATTAACTACAAGAATATGAAAACTGACGTTTTTATGTATTTACTGTCAAAAAAATCAGAAACAAAGTTTGAAAGAAGAGAGAGAGCAAAACTGAGTTGCCTCTTGGCCAACACCTTAGTGAATAACCCCCACACACACACACACAACACACATATCACCACTGTGAATTGTAATGGAAAAATGGAGGCCTATCAATATTAATAAGATTCAGAAATCCCATTTGTTGGCAGGAATTCATTGGTGATACATGGTGTGATGCTCGGAATAACCGTGAGTACTGTCAGTGGGATGGTGGGGACTGTTGCCAGTCTACCTTGGGAACAAAGGTCAAGCCTTTTGAACATTCCTGTGGAGCAGACTGCATGTGCAAAGATCCCAAGGCAACAGAAAACCAAAAAGAGGGGGGCACAGTATCCAGGCGGCGGGGAAGTGGATAGCAGCAGGTGCATGCCAGAATCGTCATTCAACACGCTTCTGTCATAGGCATCACAACCTGCATGTTGCTGCTCCTCTGACAACAGCAACTGGTGAGCAACACGTAGTGAGTCATTTAGCATCTGAGAGCATCACATGGTGAGTTGTGGATCATCTGGATGCAACCCACAATCTGGAAACATTTTCTGCAGTCTTAGAAATGACTGTAGGGTGGATGACACCAGGAGAACTGACACAGAGAAGGCTGTCAGGAGTGACAAGCAGAGAGGATGGTGTCGGAGTGACGAGGAGGATGGAGGGAGGAGAGGGAAGAGGATGTCATGGGTAAATGGGAGGGAGGAGGATGTCAGGGGACACAGGGAGGAAGGAGGATGTCAGGGAGGAAGGAGGATATCATGGGTGATAGGCAGGGAGGAGGATGTCATGGGTGATAGGCAGGGAGGAGTATGTCAGGGGACACAGGGAGGGAGGAGGATGTCAGGGAGAGAGGAGCATGTCATGGGTGATAGGCAGGGAGGAGGATGTCATGGGTGATAGGCAGGGAGGCGGATGTTACGGGTGACATGCAAGGAGGAGGATGTTACGGGTGACATGCAAGGAGGAGGATGTCAGGGGTGTCAGGGAGGGAGTAGGATGTCAGGGGTGACAGGGAGGGAGGAGGATGTCATGTGTGATGGGCAGGGAGGAGGATGTCAGGGATGATGGGGAGGAAGATGTCAGGATTGTCAGGGAGGGAGTAGGGTGTCAGGGAGGGAGTGGGATGACAGGGAGGGAGGAGGATGTCATGGGTGCAGCTCATCTTGGGATGTCAAGATGGGCAGGGAGGAAGATGTCAGGGATGATGGGGAGTCTGGGGTGACAGGGAGGGATGAAGATGTTAAGGAGTGGTTGGGAGGGAGGAAGATGTTAGGGGTGATGGGGAGGGAGGGTGATGACACAAGTGAGGAGGAGGAAGAATGATGTCAGGGGTGACAGGGAGGGAAGATGATATCAGGGGTGATGGTGAGGAAAGAGGATGTCATGGGTGATAGGGAGTGATGATGATGACAGGAGTGATGAGGAGAAAAAAAATGATAACAGTGGACCTGGGGAGGGAGGAGGATGTCAGGGGTGAAGAGGAGGGAGGAGGATGGCAGGAGTGATGAAGAGGAAGAATGATGTCAGCAGTGACAGGGGAGGGAGGAGGATATCAATGGTGACAGTAGTGAGGATATCAGGGGTGAAGTGGAGGTTGATGTTATTGGTGGCGATGAGGGAGGAGAATGTCACGGGTGAATAGGAGGGAGGAGGATGCCAATGGTGAATGGGAGGGAGGAGGATGCCAATGGGGAGGGAGGAGGATGGCTATAAGGAGGGAGAATGCCAATGATGATTGTGGGGGGTGGAGGAGAATGGCGATGGGGAGGGAGGAGAATGGCGATGGGGAGGGAGGAGGATGGCGATGGGGAGGGAGGAGAATGGGGAGGGAGGAGGATGGGGAGGGAGGAGAGTGGCGATGGGGAGGGAGGAGAATGGCGATGGGGAGGGAGGAGAATGGGGAGGGAGGAGGATGGGGAGGGAGGAGAATGGCGATGGGGAGGGAGGAGGATGCCAATGGGGAGGGAGGAGGATGGGGAGGGAGGAGGATGGCGATGGGGAGGGAGGAGAATGGGGAGGGAGGAGGATGGCGATGGGGAGGGAGGAGAATGGCGATGGGGAGGGAGGATGCCAATGGGGAGGGAGGAGGATGGCGATGGGGGGGGAGGAGGATTCCAATGGGGAGGGAGGAGGATGGCGATGGGGGGGGAGGAGGATGCCAATGGGGAGGGAGGAGAATGGCAATGGGGAGGGAGGAGGGTGGCGATGGGGAGGGAGGAGGATGGCGATGGGGGGGGGGAGGAGGATGGGGGGGGGGGGAGGAGAATGCCAATGGCGATGGGGAGGGAGGAGGATGGCGATGAGGAGGGAGGAGAATGCCAATGGGGAAGGAGGCGGATGGCGATGGGGGGGGGGGGGGGGGGGGGAGGAGAATGGCGATGGGGAGGGAGGAGGATGGCGATGAGGAGGGAGGAGAATGCCAATGGGGAGGGAGGATGGGGATGGAGGAGGATGGCGATGGGGAGGGAGGAGGGTGGTGATGGGGAGGGAGGAGGGTGGCGATGGGGAGGGAGGAGGATGCCAATGGTATGGGGAGAGAGAATATCAGTGGTGATGGGGAAGGGGGAGGATGTCAGGAGTGACACGGAGGGAGGATATTAATGGTGGTGGGGAGGGAGGAGGATGTCAGGACTGATGGGGAGGGTGGAGGATGTCAGGAGTAACAGGGAAGGAAGTAACGGGGAGGGAGGGGTGACAGGGAAGGATGACATGAGTAACAGGGAGGGTGGAGGATGTCATGGGTGACAGGGAAGAAGGATGATGTCAAGAGTGCTGGGGAGGGAGGATGATGTCAGGGGTGACAGGGAAGGAGGAGAATGACAGGAGCAACAGGGAGGGAGGAGGATGCCATGGGTGAAGGGGAGGGAGGAGGATATGTTAAAGGTGGAGGGGGGGAGGGTTGAGGAGGATGTCAGGGGTAACAGGGAGGGATGATGATGCCAGGAGTGATGGGGTGGGGATTGGGGGGGTTGTCAATAGTGATGAGGTGGGAGAATGATGCCAGCAGTGATGGGGTGGGAGCAGTAGGTGGCGGCTGTCAGGAGTGATGAGGTGGGA
Organism: Alviniconcha strummeri; assembly: GCA_963584105.1. Classification (NCBI taxonomy): domain Eukaryota; kingdom Metazoa; phylum Mollusca; class Gastropoda; family Provannidae; genus Alviniconcha; species Alviniconcha strummeri. Next base: position 14,816,461 of record OY757551.1, read on the forward strand.
GGATGACATCAGGAGTGATAGGGAGGGATGATGATGACAGGAGTGAAGGGAAGGGAGTACAGCAGGATGGTGACATCAGGAGTCCTGTGGAAAGTGAAGAACATCAGGAGTGGCAGAGTTGGAGAATCACGCCATTTTCTTGACAGTTGTATGTCTTCATTAATTTTTGATACCTCACGGAGAAAAAAAACTTCTATATTCGTACACTTGAATGAAGTATTGTGATAGATTGTATAAATAAGTCAGTTGATATTTTGCTTTACTGTTTTGTCATTGTTGTTACATTTCCACTGTACATGCCCAAAGGTGGTATTGCAATTATTATTTTTTCTCTCTCTCTCTCTCTCTCTCTCTCTCTCTCTCTCTCTCTCTCTCTGAGTGTGTTTGTGTATGTGTGTGATGATGATGATGATGACTGTCCATTTGTAGTCTGCTGAAAAAACTCTGTGCCCAGCATGCTCGTGATACAAGGAGTGTTTTTATTGATGGAGTATGTTATGTCACTTTTAGGGATCTGTGTGCGCCTTGCAGTATTAAGTGTTCATAATAGTTATGGCCACAGACGACAACACAGAAATGCCTATTATTATTATTACTGTTTTTTCTCTGTCTGTCCATTATTTTTTCTCTTTGTCTGTCGTGCTGTCTCTGTGTGTCTGCCTCTCTCTTTGCCTCTGTCTGTCTCCGTCTCTCTGCCTCTCTCTGTCTGTTTCTGTCTCTGTCTGTCTGTCTGTCTGTCTGTATCTCTCTCTCTCTCTCTCTCTCTCTCTCTCTCTCTCTCTCTCTCTCTCTCTCTGGGTTTTTTAAAATAAATCCATGACTTACAGCAGAGAGAGACCAGATGTTTCTTTGTTTATTCATATATGTTTGTTTATAATGAGCAGTTTAAACATCAGGTGTGGCTGTGTCAATGTATTTGTGCCAGTCTGTCAAGCAATTTCAAAATGTATTGGATTTTGAAAAAAATTATGTATATATATTTGTCATTGTCAGAAATACAGATTGTTTTGATATGTTTGTAAAACTCATGATGTAAATATTTTTTCTTTACACCTGAATGTTCTTTATACAAACAAGTGACTGTTGATACTTTTCTACTTTCATACTACAAAAATGTGAGTTGTTTGTATATCCAAATATAAAAGTGTTGTTTACATTTAATCATGATTCTGCTTGTACATCAATGCAAGTGCAATATTTAAATCAAGAGTGACCAGGATACTGATGTCAGTGTTTGACCAATAGTTATGGGGTGGACTCTTTAATGTTGATGACTGTTGACAGGTTGGCCTATCTGGGCAACAACTCAAACATACCCTAGGGTCATCAGTTATTGTTTCAGACAAGGACCCTACAAATACATTAACTGGAGTGTGGGTACATCCATGCCTTGGTCTCATTCTTTGCTGCCTGAGTTGAATTCCACAATTGAAGTTCCAGTTGAATGTTATGTCCAGTCAACCACACAGCCATGTGTAAGGAAGGTTTGTCGATGATGATGATAATGTAGAGCTTCATGTCCTCAGATGTCAGTTGACATATTGGGGACAAACTGTGACCAATGCTGAAGCATGGTTCAAAGTTGCTTTACGTCCACAGAAACCATAAGGCTCATTAGGATGGAAAGACCAGGACAGCCACCTCGACTTTCACACAGGTTTGTCCATCTCTGCACTTCACATTAGATCCTCAGTGAGTCAACAGACTAAAAAGAGTCGTGTCAAACTAGGCCATAGTCTATTCTTGTTAGGGCTGATGTGTTCAAACAATTAACAGTTATGTTTTTGTCAGGTTACGCTGCAGTTGCTGAGTGTTGTGTGTGTGACATTTTGTGTCTATTCATGTAACAATTATACAAAGTTTCAGTCAAGTCAGTGTGATGAGAAATATTGAGAAATACAACTTTGGGTTACACCTTTTTAAGGATTGGTGATCATTAGAATCTTAGACTAACATGATCCTTCAAAACGGTGGCTTCCCTTTGAACAGACTCTACTAGATGACTGTAATAATCTTCAAATTGTTGAAAGAAAGTCTCACAATGTGTGTAGAAACTACTCTGGCTGTAAGAATGATAATACAACAGATTTAACCCAAATTACCAGAAGGTTAAAACTTCTCTCTTTTTTAAACGCCTATGATGTAATAATAATAATAATAATAATAGTAATAATAATACATATTTAAAAAATCACAGAACTAGCATTTTTGCAAAGTGGATTTAAAAATTACTGGTTGACAAAAACACTATGAAACAGATGTATGTACTATAGAATAAAACATACATTTAGTAGAACTGCTGCAAACAAACAAACAAAATAACTTTTTGTGGGGGGGAAATAACTCTATGATTCTAATATGGTATTTACTATAAGACTTCTGTGTTGTACTATATTTTCACACAAGGCTGAGATTGTTTTCATAGAGAATTTAGTAACTGTCACAGTCATATTTTGCATCTGATTTGGAATGCATTGAAAAAAATATAATAATACCGTCTCAGTAAAACATATGCTACAATGTACTTTAGGACTTGTTCTACAGATTAAAAATAATATTTCTGTAGATTCGTGCAGATCTTTGGTCAGTATTAGGGTATTTGATTAATCTCTGTGAAGGGCCTGTTGTTACCCCATGTGAAGAGCCATCACTGGTTATATCTTTCAACTTGGGAGTGGATATGTGGCATATGCCTTTGTTGGGTGTGCCAGCAGCATTGTGCCATGGTTTGGGCTGACATTTGGTCTCATTGCCTCACTAATAATGAACGATATTTAGATGAATGAAAGTGTTATGGCCTTAGAAACAAAGTGTTTGAAATGTATCAGTCTTCTGGTCGTTTGCTTTGGGTTATTTTTGTTCTATTGTTATCAGAACTTGGAAAACTCCTCCTTCTTTGTACTCTGATGCAGAGGATCTGTTGGAACTTGATGATCTGTTTACAAAGCTTTGTGGGAACATTGCCATCTGTATGGTGAAGTCAGTACTGCAACTTCTGCAATGGAACTGGTCAGTTTTCATTGTTATTGTGAAGGCTATGTCATTGAGAACATCTTCATATAGAACTGTAAAATCTGTCTGCATAAACATGGTTATCTACTGGTAACGGTTATGAAAGCAGTCTGTGAATTTGTTCATCTGTATTTTCGTTGGTATTTTTTTTTTTTTTTTTGTTTGTTTTTTAGAAATCTGCTTATTTCACTGTTTTGAGAGTTAGGTCTCTCAACAATTAATCAGCATTATATTACTGTGAAAGCTGTCTTTCAAAAGTTGCATTATTGTTGCGAAAGCTGTCTTTCAGATGTTAATTGTATTATGTTGCTTTGAAAGCTGTGTCTTTTAAAATTAGTCCATCCTTTGACAGCTGTTCATTTCAAAAGTTAGTTATTTGTTGCTTTGAAAGCTGTCTTTTGAAAGTTGTTTTGAAGCCTTTCTTTTGAGACTTTGTTAATATATTGCTTTGAAAGCTTTTTTTGAAGATTAGTTATGTTGCATGTTGCTATAAAAGCTGTATTTGGGTTTGTTGCTGGTATATTCTATGTCCTTTAGTGTGAAGTGGTTGTTTTTTGTTTTTGTTTTATTCATTTGTGTTTTCAGTACTCAAGTCTGTGGTATTCACTAGGTCTAAAACTTAGTTCTACAGGCTGTATTCATGGGAACTTGCTCGTTCCGTTTGGTGAAAGCTGTGTGTGCCTGTATGTGGTGAACTTGACCAGCTGTCTGCTGTGAGGACTCTATTTGTCAAACTTTTCAACCGTCTGGGTTTGAAAGGTGTTTTTGTTTGTATGACTAGGAACTTCTTCGTGCATCTGGTATCATATAAAACCTGTTTTGGAGAGAGAGAAAAATCTTCCCACTGATATAGCATTATGAAGGTTGGGAAGTTGTCAGTATTTCTTCAAGAATTTATGACAGTGTGGTAATGCCAAACTTGTGTTTTGAGACCACAACACAGATGAGACATGCCTCTCACACAGCTCTCAACTAGTCAGCCTGGCCGGGGGGGGAGGGGGGGGGGGGTAACCTGAGCGTAGTCTCGAGATACAAATTTGGAAAGCAAAATATTTGTGAAAAGTGTACGAGTGTTGTGACCATGAAGCTGAGCCTTTGCTCCTGTCGCTAATTTTCAGGCAGTCCTGCAACAAAAACAGATACGCCTACTGCTGTCAGCACAGCGTCTTATAGTTGGCATCAGAGCAAGTCATACGTGTGGAGTTGTAATTCAAAGAGTTACATAAAATTACAATATGTTATTGTGGTCTTTCATTCTCCGGTAATGGTGTTTGCTGAGAAAGCATCGTTTACTGCCAAGCCGAAGCAAAGTCCTTTGTGAGTGGTTTGACGAAAGTGCCCTGCGGTGCCTAGTATGGGGTGCAGAACGCAGCACTCTCTTATCTGGGGTGCAGAAGGCAGCACTGTGTTTAGCATGGGGTGCAGAAGGCAGCACTGTGTTTAGCATGGGGTGCAGAACGCAGCGCTGTGTTTAGCATGGGGTGCAGAAGGCAGCACTGTGTTTAGCATGGGGTGCAGAACGCAGCGCAATGTTTAGCATGGGGTGCAGAAGGCAGCACTGTGTTTAGCATGGGGTGCAGAACGCAGCACTGTGTTTAGCATGGGGTGCAGAACGCAGCGCTGTGTTTAGCATGGGGTGCAGAACGCAGCATTCGTAGCTGGCCATTCCTGGTCTCAGTCCCTGCCGCCCAGCGAGAGCAGCGAGAGGCGTCTCTCTAGTGTGGCCTTCTCTGGACTTTGACATAGCCTGCAAACACTGTAAAAATCCGATACGGCGTTTTGTTGGGTTTGTTGTTGCTGCTGCTGTTCTTCTTCTTTCTCGTTAACACGGTGAAATCAGTGGCAGTCTTTAACCAACAGAGTCAACATGGCAGACAGCGTAATACGGCCGTTGTCACTGCGGTCCCGTTGGTTGCTACAGACTGTAACACTGCTCGGTGACCACTTGGCCTAAAGCCCGTTCTTAATTGGGCGAATGTTTCTTCGCGAACCTAGTTGGAAGTATTCGGCGAAGCTGGTTGGTTCTTAATTGGGCCAACTTTTCTTCGCGAACCTAGTTGGAAGTATTCGTCGAAGCTATATTCGGGGTCCAAAAACCTTCGCTCAACATGTTCTAGGAACATTTGCCCTAATCGAAGATCATTGCCTCTGATTGGCTGAGAGCAGAGCTCTCCTGTGAATGAAGAAAAAACAAAAATAAAAATGGATGACGGTGTCGCTAGGTTCTTCACTCGCTTCGGAGGGAATTTGTTGACTTGCGGAAGGCGCAGCCGTGTCTCGGAGACCCAGAATGAGATAGTAGTTAGTTGAATTACCCTGTGAGGGATGATTAAAGTATACTGACTTGACTGACTTGACTTTAGCCTACATTTTCGATCATGCTGTCAGTGCTGCGCGTCTGCCGCAAGTTCGGGCCGAAGCTTGCATCTCATTACAAGCCAGTTGAGAATGAAGTAAAGTTTGGACTGTCCGAACCATATTCGGCGAACTAAAAGTTCAATTAAGAAACGAATCATAGTTCGTCGAAGTGTCCGAAGTATGTTCGGGCGAACAAACATGCGCCCAGTTAAGAACGGGCTTAACTGAAGGTACGCTAGCCAACAGGGCGCTGACTAGAACAGCGGTGCAAACATTAGACTGTTTAGGGAACCCCACCGAGCTTGTTGGCCATTTGGATGAAACAGCTGACCTTGACTGATGCTGTCCGTCTTTTGTCAAACGAAGTTTCTTTTCAGTCATTAGACACTTACGCCGTAGACTGTAAGCAGGAACTCCTAGGTTCTCCCGCATTTTCCCGCCCCAGTGAATAACAGCGGCGGGCGTGGTTGTGGAGGCCCGCTGGCCTCGGATGATGGCGGCAAGTTCATCCTGATGAGACAGCCACTTAGAGAAAGTCACCAGCCAACTGGTCAGTTCCTTGGTGTCCAAAAATGGGTTTGCCACGCCTATGTAGTGATTGTTTGAATCCAGAATTCGGGTCATCTCTAGAGCGAGTTTTAAAACTAACAAGCAGACAATTACTGAAAACAGGCAAAATTACTGAAAACAGGCGAAATTACGGAAAACAGGCGAAATGTATCCACGAGGTTATTCCGGAACCAAACGATCGCTAAATGTTTTCTCTCTCAGCTTTAACATCTCTCTCTCTCTCTCTCTCTCTCTCTCTCTCTCTCTCTCTCTCTCTCTCTCTCTCTCTCTCTCTCTCTCTCTCTCTCTCAGCTTAATCATATTATTATCTGACCATTAATTTTGTCAAACAAATGTGTTCACGTACATTCCAGGGAGATATCTGTGACTGGACCGCACCTGTATGTGATCTCCTTGTTCATTGGCTGTCAAAGATGTATGTCATAAAGTAGTTGTGTGTTGATTGTTCTTGTAGCCCGCTTTTATGGCATCAATGGCCAGTTCAGTGTGTCGGTATTTTTAGCCAATCGTCTTGGACTCTGAAGAAATGTGCAATGGAAAAATATCAAATAAAGTTTTTGTAAGTGAGAAAAGTGTGTGAGAACGTGTGTGTGCGCGTGCGTGAGGATGTGTGTGTGTGTGTGTGTGTGGAGGGGGGGCGGGGGGGGGGGGGGGGGTTCTATCCTTTTACATGTTTGGGGATTGTCACGTAGAGTGCTAACAGTTCGCTCGTTCTCCTGACTGACCACAACCCCGGTATTGTCCATGTGGATTTCTCGTCTTGGTTGGGTGTGTTCTTCCAGGCACCCCCTCGCCCACTGCTCTCAGGACAAACATACCAGTAAAAACAACAAACTCCTCACGAGACAGAATTATCAACGAAACCATGCAGCACACACGAACGAACGAACGCACATACAGGCACGCACGCCCGCGCATGCGCACACACACACACACACACACACACACTCGGAGTCAAAGGCAGTATTTGCCCCTCAGTGCCCCAAATACAGACACACATGTACTTCTCGAGGGTAGTAACTGCCCCTCAGTGCCCCATACCCAGACACACATGCACTCCTCAAGGGTAGTAACTACCCCTCAATGCCTCATACACACAGGTACCCTTCAAGGATAGTAATTGCCCCTCAATACCCCCAAATAAACACAGGTACTCCTCGAGGGTAGTAACTACCGCTCAGTGCCCCATATACAGATACCCCTGAAGGGGAGTAACTACCCCTCAGTACTCCAAACACAGGTACTCTTCGAGGGTAGTAACTACCGCTCAGTGCCCCATATACAGATACCCCTGAAGGGTAGCAACTACCCCTCAGTACTCCAAACACAGGTACTCCTCGAGGGTAGTAACTACTGCTCAGTGCCCCATATACAGACACAATGGTACCCCTCGAGGGTAGCAACTACCGCTCAGTGCCCCATATACAGACAGGTACTCTTCGATGGTAGTAACTGCCCCTCAGTACCCCAAATATACACAAGGGTAGTAACTGCCTCTCAGTGCCCCATATACAGACACACAGGTACCCCCCCCCCCCCCCAGGGTAGTAACTACCCTTCAGTGCCCTATGGGTACTCCTCAAGGGTAGTAACTACCCCTCAGTACCCCATACACAGGTACTCCTCAAGGGTAGTAATACCCCTCAGACACATAGGTCCTCCTCAAGGGTAACTGCCTCTCAGAGCACTCTATAGACAAGCAGGTACTCCTCGAGGGTGATAACTACCCCTCAGTGCCCCAAATACAGACACATTGGGTAGTAATTGCCCCTCAGTGCCCCAAATACAGACACATAGGGTAGTAACTACCCCTCAGTGCACCCCAAATACAGACAAACAGGTACTCCTCGAGGACAGTAACTGCCTCTCAGTGCACGTGTTTTATACACACACACACACGCACGCACGCACGCACGCACGCACCGCGCACACGCGCGGTCCCTCGGAGCAGTCAATAATACAGGTGGAGTTAGCCAGTGCCTGCTTCTCTGTGTGCACACAGCACCAAGACAGTAAACAAGACAGTAAACAGGTTTTTAGTTTCGATAATCCTGGTCAACTACACGTCTAAACACAGATTGCCATCAGACCTACGTCGGTCTGTTTAGCTTCCTATAGATTTGACAGACCACTGGGAGATAACGACGGGCAAGGTTTTGTGACACGACTGGCAGGGTTTTAAGTGACTTAGCGATGGCCAACAATGGGTCATCAGCGATACTTGTCATCAACATCCCCAGATCCGCAGACGGGCTACTGTCCGTGATGTCATTAAACCACCGCCCGGTCCACCCAGTGAAAAGCAGAAGCCTCACTTAGCAGCGATTTCATTCGATGCGGTTTCGCCATCAACCTGTCTTCCTTAGCAAAGCGGAACGTCGGGGTCTGTCTGTGGACTTGCTTAGATCTAGCACTGACTAAGCTGCGTGACTAAGCTGTGACGACGGGTTAGTTCACCTCTGCCCAACAGTGCACAATACAAGAACTTTGAATTTTCGCGAACAGTATGTTCTGATGTCGTCTGTTTGTATTCTCATTTACTTGAATCCCGCCCAACAAATAATTTTAACTTTTAGAAAAAGATCATCACAAAGATTTGCATATGTAGATTCGTGATGCTCGTCTCGCCTTCACTATGCACAGCATGCACCAAGCGTATTGTTCGTGTTCAAGATTCTCCCGTCCACATTTCGCGATGACAAACCGGCATTATGGAAACAGATACTGCATACAAAAACAAACGACGACAAAAACAAACAACAACAACAACAAAACAAAAACAAAAGGGGGGGGGGGGGCGGGGGGGCGACCTGTATTGATTGTAAATGTGTCTGTTTCTAAAAAAAAAAAGAAAAAAAGTACGTACCACGTGTGATGAGACACAACCCTTTCCAACGCAGACGGTACCAGACTTCCCGTACACTGGCACATTTCAACACACTGGTAAACAATGCGGGCACAGATGAGAGCGGTGGGCGTGGCCATCCTCTGTCACGCGCGATGAACTGTGACTGATACGTGAGGCCTCGCGGACGGTCGATCACCACAAGGTAAAGATTGTATGGTCATGCCTTATTGACTCTTGGCTTGGAAAACAGCCGTTGGTTGCACCAGGATTTAAGGGCTAGACGATCTTTGGTTTCAACCGGACCGTCGAATCCTGCCGAGCGGCTTGAGAACCGCTTGACCTTGTCTTCTCCTTGCTGTTTCCGTCCTACCAGACAATATACTACTCTTGTGGTCATCACTTGATTCACAGCCACAACTCCGCATCGAACGACGCCTTCGCTTCGGCAGGCTGACGCCTTCTGTCAGTTAGTGACCCATGTGACAGATCACACTGACAAGGAGAGAGAGAGAGGGGGGGGGGGGGGGCGCGGGGGGGGGGGGGGGGGGTGGTAGCTCAGTCGGTGTAAGCAGGAGGCCCACCATCATGACCTGGCGGCTAGGTCAAGTGTCAGAACTGACAGTTCCCAGATGAGTAAGCCCACGGCCCTTTCTCACAGACTGTGGCAGTGGGCATGAAGACGCCCTGGTCCAGTATTTCCTTTCACTGTTATTTCCTGTATACACACTTTTTCATCGGTACTATTTGCATAGAAAATAACTCCTCTTTAAGCTTTCACAATATTTTAAGTGTCACACATATACACGCTCTTGATACACATTCTACCCCTTCTGATTTAAGCACGTTGAATTGTGGCAGTTTGGAGAGTTGATCAACCATAAATCGGTTTCTGATTGATAATAACCTATCAGATTATTGACTTCTTGGTCGCTGAACTGAGATCCGCTGTTCTTTTCGGCCATTTTTACCGAAATGGAAAAAAATCTGCAAGGGCCAAAGTTAGCTGCGCGGAAACCGGACCCTACGCGTGAGACGCGCTGGCCAGCGGTGCAAGACGCTTCCGGGTGGCCATCTGGTTTTTGTCACCTGCAATGGAATCTCGAGCACTGGAATGATGTGGTGGGCCCTGCCGGACCCGTGATCAAAACGTCGCGGGTTCGAGTTCTGGCAGGAGTGGTGGACGAATTTTCTTTTCCAAGGCCAACTTTCTGTACCGTGACTCTTTTTTCTTCTTCTTTTTCTTTTTTTCGGTATCCGTTCCACCCGCAGTGTTACTGTAGTAGCACTGATCATTCTGCTGAAGATGCAGGATACAGGTAACAGCTAAACACGAATGCACCCTATGTAAGTAGCTTTGCATAAAATGTGGACGTAACATGGTGTATGGTAGTATGATGTACAAAGACCGTGCGCCGAGACTGTGACGGCAGCAGTTTCAAGTGGCACCTGCCATATAACAACAAACAGTGCTGTACACGAAGTAGGCCTACACCGCTTCGGTAGATATTAAAAATAGCGCGATATAAAAGCTACGTACACCCATTGAGTGGTGCGACACTAGAACGCAGTGAGTCTGCTCGAGGGCGGGAACCGAGATCCCGGAGTAAGTGTCTGGAAGCATATTGTATCCTTCGTGTCTGTCATTCTTCCAAACACTCGGTCCAGGCGGCCGATTGAACACACCGGCCGCATCAGTCTGAAACCGCAGAAGTACACTTTTTATTAATCACCGTTTATTAACCGTTCTTTAACTTGTTTTTGTTTGTTTGTTTCGCATAGAAAAAGGAGCTTACCCCGAAAATACTCACATGTTTGGTATTGTATTAAATTAGCGTTCTTTTGCGGTTTCATACTGCCTGACCTTCCGAATCATTATCAAGTTATGTTAATTATCACCATATACCCCAAATATGTTAATAAATGTTGTAACGGAGTGGGATAGCCGGAAACGCGCAAGGAATGGATGGAAAGATAGGCTGCATTTCCGCTCCGGCAGTCTAGGATCGTTAAAATGTAACGTGGCCCGTGACGTGAAAAGAAATTACCACGAGAGTCACTTCCCTTGCTGAATGCTGACACGAGGGAGGTCAGACGAGCTAAAAACTTGGACCGGAAACGCCTCGTGCTTCTTAATGGGTGCGAACTAAAACCCGTGAAAGGCGAGAGAACGGCCATGACGCTCCGCGCTTCTGAAGCTTTTACCGGTATTTACTGCGACTTAAATAAACTGAATGAAGACAAAAGCACGAGCTATTGTCTGTGCCAACCGCCGCCTACATGCAGTCTCGGGCAGAGTCAGTATAAGTAAAGAAATGAATAATAACAGCCAGGAAAGACAGCTACGGTATGCACAGCACACTTACAATTATTAGAAACGAATAGATGGTGCACAACGACACTGTAAATCTGTTTCCATGACGTCTTTTGAAGCAGTCAGTGTAACGAATCATCAGCATTTCCCGGCCGCTCCAAATAATCATATAGCTTTATCATGTAGTTGCCCACTGTCAGAAGTTCTGCCTGTCCGGCTCATTCAGCTTCATTTCCCCAGTCGTATCCTAACATAATAATAATAATACATAACACTTCTATAGCGCAATGTCCATAACATGACTTAGCTCAGTCTACATACTGTGCTGTAAACAGTTACCCAAAATTATATTTGTGGATTAATTTTGTTTCGTCCTGAGATGAACGCTTATTTATTATGACAGACACACAGTCTGCACATTTTCGGGTTACCCTTTGTCAGTCTACAAAACGACACTTAAACAGCAGTTGGTTTATCAGGGTTCCAGGCGAGATCAAAAGATCTAGAGATCTTAGAGGAGGGAGGTGGAGCTGGACCCTCAACTATGCCCAGAAGAGATCATGAGTAGGGAGGGGGCGGGGATAGCTCAGTGGTTAGAGCGCCGGACTCGTGATTGAAAGGTCGCGGGTTCGAATCCCTGCTGGAACGGCGGGAGAATTTTCTTCTCCAGGGTCGACTTTCTGTGCTGACTCTTATTTCGGTATCCGTTCCACCCCCGTGTTACCACAGTAGCACGTAAAAAATCCCGGTCATTCTGCCAAAAGTGCAGGTGGCAGGTTACAGCTAAACACGCATACACCTTACGTATGTGGCTTTTATTGAACCGTGCTTCGGCATTGGTCACAACTTGTCCCTAATATGTCAAATGACATCTGAGGACATTAAGCATCAACTCATCATCATCATCATGAGTAGGGAGGCGGTGCTGGGCTGAGCAAGTTGGACGTCTTTTCCTTCGAGTTGTCCAAGTTGTTCGTCAACAGCTGTGCAACGGACATTGTCTTAGTGACTCTGTCCAGCACCGCAGTTGAAAGAGCAATTGCGCAGTGCACAAGTTCCATTGTTCCATTGTTCTGGCGGCGGTCCACGGTCTCTCCGGTCTTTTTCGGGCGGTTTCCGCGGTCGAGCCGTTCACTCTCTCGTCCCCTTCCCACTCTGTCCCCGTCCCTAATAGGCCATCTCGCCTCCGTGGACGTTAAGCAACATGAAATCAAATCAGTTGGTTTAAACAAAAAAAAAATTAAATTCATTCCTCATAATCATAAGCTCAACAAATAAGTACAGGAAACACAAAAGCAGTATGCTTATTTGAGTGTTACCTATATATAAAATGATAATCATACAGAAGGCTTTAAGATGGCAAGATGGCAAATTGTTGTCAAAACGTCAGAGGCAACAAAACAAACAAAAGACCAACAGTTCAACAGTTAAAAACTAGGAAGGGCGGGGGACTATTACTCGGATGCAGTGGAAATCCTATATTAATCTTGATGAGGGTTTCACTACCACCAAAGCTCAGGAAAACAAAACAACCAAGTGTGCCTGGTGTGAATGACGGAAAAGACACACTGACTTGACTGATGATAAACTCGGCAGCAGGCAACCAGGTGGAATGAATGAAAGACTATAACCATGCTTGGCTGTCACTTCGCTGGTGTCTATTTAGACCTTTGACATGGGTGTAAATGTGCTGCTGAATATGTTTTGTGTCAATGTTCATGGTTTTCGTGTCTAAGTAGGCCATGGCAGCAAAGCGTAACCGGTACATAGTGTGACTGAAGAGATGGCACATCATTTTAAATAAAGTATAAATATATTATGTATATATAACAAAATAAACAAACCACTATTAAAAAACAGAAACAAAACTGAAGCGATTTTTTCTGAAGTTCTTTAAAAAGAAAAACAACAAAAAACAACAACAACTGAAAGTCCTTCGGCAATAAGGCAAACAAATTACAGAGCGTGTGCGTGCGTGTGGGTCTGTGGCTGGAAGCTTTTGAGTGATGACCTGCTTTTGAGTGATGGTCGTGATCAGAACAAATGATGGGTTGCGCATCACTGCCTCCGGCTCACACGGCAGCAGGTAATGACAGCCTGCTCGGGAAGTCCCGACTGTGGCTCGGCATCAGCATAGCGCGCGTTGCTTCTTGCCCAGTGCAGCGCGGAGCTCATCTCTCCACAGCACGAGTGGTGAAGGCACTGGATAACGACTTACATGTAGGCCCACACTCCGAGCATCGCTTTCCGGCACCTTCCTCCAAACTCTGCCAGATTTGGTTACGCCACTGAAGGGGCACTCTTTTATCTCCACGCAGCTGTCCAGCGAAGCGGTCAGCGCCCTCCGAAAGGTCAGGGTACTAATCTGACTGTAGAAGCAACCTAACGCCAAAGCACGCACGTAAACATGAGACACATCCATCCCGGGTAAGAAAAAGTTCCGTCTCGATTGAAACGATTGTGGTTTTATTTGGGCTGGTGTAGACTTTGTTGGTGGCTATAAATGACACGCCTTGTTTTATTTGAGTTGTTTGTAACAAACTTACTGTTTGAGCACCAACAAAAAACTGCTCGTTAGCTGACAGTTTTCTGGACCCTATGGCGTAACCAAATACGGCAGTGGTTGAAGGAAGGATGTCGTAAACCAGTGCTTGGAGTTTGATGTAGGCCTAGCACCGTCGGGGCGGCGCTCAGTGTCCAGTTGCACACCGTGCCCTGCACTACAACACTTCCGGTCCCCACTCGCTGTTGGCCTGCCTGTCACACGTGGGTCAGTCCGGACGTCAGCCCAGGTGACGTTCGCCAGGCCCTCTCTCTCTCTCTCTTTCTCCCTCGTGCCATTCATCTGTTTAAATCTGAAAGAGCTCAGATCTGTCAAACTATAAGTCAGTTATATTTTGTCGTTTCTCTCAAAGGCGGCCTCACCCTGATATAACCGTACTGGCTGACTGGGCGTAAAACACAAAGTTACTTACTTACTCTCAGAGCCGTTTGAGAAACACATAAACAAACATGTTCCAGCAGTTTAACAAAAACAACCTACGTCACTGGTTCAGAGAAAATCACTCGTGCCACACTGCTTTAACAAATCTTGTTGACCAATGGCTTTCCAGTATAAAAATAAAATTAAAAAAATGGTGCCGTTCTTTTTATGGGCTTTGCTAAAACCTTTGATGAAATAGAACATGATCTCCTCCGTAGTTTGACAAGTTCAAATTTATGCTTAAAACGACCAGGCAAAAGAGACAAAACTTAACTTTGAGATGCCCATCTATTTCCGTCGGAAACCAAAATTTTGATTTGTTGAAACCACAAAGTTCTCGGTGTGACCATTGACAGCAGCCTTTCCTGGTCCAGTCATGTGGCTGCTTTATGTAAAAGTACTTCCATCTTCTTCTTCTTCTTTTTTTTACCAGTTATCTAAAATCAAACACTTTCATGCCAGAAAATTATTCATGCCCATATTCAATCCATATGTGGGACTCAGCAAGTCAAAATACTCTCAAACCCTTGAGAGCACTCAAGGCAATTCTTCTATAAAAAATAAAATAAAAATGTAATAAAAAAACGACTCTGACGATTTCAGACTATAATTTCCTATCCATTCTTACCCCCATAGAAAGACTTAAGTATAACAATGGAATTCTGATGAACAAAACTATGTCCGGAAAAGTCCCACCCTCTCTTGCGGCTAAGTTTTCCTCAACCAATCACATTCTGAAAGGTTCAATACACCAATTCTTAGGACTGACCTTTTCACATCTAGCCTAGCATACTCTGGCAGTGTTCTTTGGAACTCAGTTCCTGACTCGTAGATTACCACCCAGCAATGAAATGTTTAAATCACGGTACATGTTATACATTATGCACTGATTGGTTGTTCTTACGTGTTAAGATTGTAACCCGCCTGTTACGTTCCACCTGATTGTGCTTCCCATTCTTCAAGCATTTATCCACCAGTAATGTTTGCTACTGATAAATTCAAATCCCCCATTTCTTGTATCATGTATGACGTCTAAACTTCATTTATTCCATATGTGTACCGGTGTGTCGTAGCTTATAAATTGTTTACATGTATAATCAGATCTAGAGCAGTCCCTTGTTTGGACGAGGGCTGGATGTTAAAAGCAGACATGCTTATTTATTACTTTGTAAATAAAGAATTTCCCCTCTCTCTCTCTCTCTTTCTCTCTCTCTCTCTCTCTCTCTCTCTCTCTCTCTCTCTCTCTCTCTCTCTCTCTCTCTCTCTCTCTCTCTCTCTCTCTCTTCTCTCAGTCCAATAAACTTCGTTTATTCCATGTATCTTAGCTTAGAAAATGTGCACATGTAGATCTAGAGTCAGTAGTCTCTCGTTTGTGTCAGGGTTGGAAGTAAAAAAGCATAAATGCTTGATCAGACTGCCCCCCCCCCCCCCCCCCCCCCCCTGAGGTAACCCAGCTATGCGGCTGACTGACAGGACGTCAACATCCAAGACCTAAGTCCCGCTCTTTACCCCACAGCCCGTAGCATACACACGTCATGGCTGTATCCCACAGAGACTGGTTTTCAATGAAGCATACCTTCTACAACTAATGGAAAGCCGCCTACCAGAGCGTGGTGCCACCCAGCCCACCTTTCAATTGTTCATTATGAAAGTGGTGTCTTCCACTTTTTGTCTGTCCACTCCTGGCCCGTTGTGCTACAGCTGGGTTCATTCTCAGACCTTTGGTTGTGGTCGTTAGCTTGTTCCGGCCAGCGCCTCAGTGGCTCTAACCAATGTCGTGTAGCGGTGTGCATCAGACTGCCAAGGAATGCCGATACCTGTCAGTTGCACTGTTGCTGTGGCGGTTCCGTACGTGCCGGTGACGGGGCCAGAAATGGCGGTGGCCGGCAGGGAGATCAGCGCCCACAGAGCGGGGTGATCGCCGTGCGTCAGGTGATGAGCGACAAACGAGCGGCGCTCGATGCGGCCGGCGCCCGATGATAGTCATTGAGAGAGGGCGCCGCAAAACAGAGAAGGGAGGGCTGTAATAAAGCAATGACACGGGCCGCGACCGCGCTCCGGGACACGGGGCGGGCACAGAGAGCCGGCTATTGGGGGCCATTACTGACAGGTAATTGCGCCTCAATGAGCTCTAAGTGGCGGCCTCAGCGCGCCCCAGAGGCAGTCAGCCCCACTCTCTAATCTCAGTGCACCTGAGATCGAAGGGTAGCCGCCTTATTGAACCGCCACTGCTCCTCTGAACAGTAGGACAATTAGGACGATGGTGATGATGATAAAGATAGTGATATAGATGTCAATCGTCATCGTCATCTTCATCATTAGAAACATCATTCTTTTGTCAGTAATCTGTTTAAGTATTTCAGTCAATTCATGACGGTGTCAGCAAAGCTCGCGTAAGTGTCATCGTCTCTAAATTGTTTATCCACTATCGTTTTTGAAATAGTTCCGTAGCTCCATTATTGACTATGATCATCTCCCCCCCCCCCCCCCTCTCTCTCTCTCTCTCTCTCTCTCTCAAAACTCCAGAAGATGAGGAAAGGCATAGAACAAACGCAAAAATTGGAATGCAATGTTCAAAACATTCCTTTCCTGTTTGCACCCTTAGGAAAAAGTCCCAGGTGTCCCTACACCAGCTGTATGAGAAGGCTATTGCATCAAAACAACAAATTACCGCCTATGCACAGTTAACGGCAGCCTTTTCAGGTCTGTCTTTACGTATTAAAGGGGACCATTGCAAACGCACATTTGTGCTGATTGACAGTGCGCTAAATATCAAGTAGTTATGTAACTTATTATCCACAATACTAACCAAATAATTTTGTCCATAGGTAACTTATTATCCACTAAACTAACCAGCTAATCTTGTCCACCCCTTGTTCCTCTGGTGCCTCTGGTCGCAACAAACAGCCGTTTTATTACCTTTTGACGGATTTAATCGTTTAGCTTCTACAAAAACAGTACCAAAATTACGCACCCCCAAGGAGTCAAGGGTATTTATTGCTTTAGCCCCGTGTGCGGTATAGAGGTTTAAAAACTGCCAACGTCAAAATCAACAATGCAGCAAAATTATTCAACCAGGATGAAAATGCAGTTAGTTAGTTGGTGCTTTGAGCCCAGATATAACAAGAGGTTATATCAGGGCTAAGGATGAAAATGCAGGAAAGGGTTCAGTCCATTGCCATCAAAGAAAGACCATTAATATGTGGCTGTCTTCTCAGGCATTGAAGAAAATTCTCACCTCATACCAGCAATATCTCCTAGAGACACTCCGCGAAGGCAATAACACACGCGCGCGCGCGCACACACACACACACACACACACACACACACACACACACACACACACACACACACGCACGCACGCACGCACGCACGCACGCACGCACGCACACACACACACACACGTTTAAAGTGGCTGAATAAATTTTCTTCGGACAAATTTTATACGACAAAGAATGCTATTCATTCAAAAATAAAATGAAAATCATCTCCCAGAACAACCAGATTACACTTCACACTTCTGTTTTCTTTTGACAAAATTTCGTTGTCGGCATACTTCAGTTGAAAGTCTATGATTACTACAATGGTTCCAGGATTTTAACGTCCCGTCAGTCGCTCAGGACGATTACTAGAGCGGACTTTTTTAATATCCTGTCAACCGCTCAGGACGATTACTAGAGTGGTATTTTATAAACGCAAAGACATAGACATCAGGCAAAAGTGATATGTATTTTTCTCGTCTATTGGTTGTTTAAAAGTTTCAGTAATAAAGACAACACTGCTTCCTATTTTCAATGTCTTTGTATAAACGTTTTTGAAAATCGCGTTCAAGACCCTAAAACTGACTGAGACAGTCATGTTCTCAAACATATTCAAAACCGATTGAGGTTTTGTTGTTGTTGTTGTTGTTTTATCAGTTTAACACAGTCTAACCATAAAGACTGAATGATTGTGGAAACCACGCAATAATCAATATACATCGCTACACCTTTTGAACTAGCGACTCGCCCAAAGTCGTATTATATGCACAGATCTAGAAAGGGGATGTCTTCCACTTTCATCATATATTCGTACTAGCTAGTGCTTCTTTTTATCTGAAAATATATTTTAAGATTTGTTGTTGTTGTTCATAACCATATTGGGCGATTCAGCGAAGCTGGTTTGCTAGAGTGAATGCGCTTTGTAATCTTTCAGAAAGAAGTCGCGAGAGGTCGCAGCGCACTTCCGGGCCGATTTCTGAGTAGGCGTTGCTTCACGCTGTGTATAACAGTGGAAGGTGAACCTAGAATCGCGAAGCAGTATAAATGCCAATACTGATGCAGTTGCAAAAATTGCCGTGGAGAGGGGATAGAGTGTGGAAATAAAGTGTCTTTGGGCCTTTTTTTGGCTGACCAAAAGATTGCGAGTTCGTAGAAAAAATGCGTTTTGGGGCATCCTATAGCACGAGCAACAAGTTATTTCTTATTGCCAGACACATTATGACTACGGGCCTCCAAAAATGCCTTTAAAGTTGGCAGTGTGAAATTCGCAAATTCACTGTCACCGCCTTCCACTGTGAAGAAAGTACGCACCGGAAGTAAAAGCAGCCAAGGGACTTAAGTGATGCTGGGCAAAAGTCAACGGAGTTAACAACCCCGCTTGAATCGCCCAATAGAAGTTCCAGTGTTACCACAAAAAAAGTCAAATAAATCAAGTGCAAGGTGACCACGTTTCAAGAATTAATGTTCATCCTGATTAATCTATATTATTATTATTCTATTGAATATATAGGTAAATCTTTCTTCCAAGTTGTCTGTATTGGACCGAAGATGGCTTTACCTCATAAAGAAATTATTCTTGCGTTCTGCAAAGTTACCGAGTTTATTAAATTCCTCACATATATGTATTTAAAAATGTTTATTATTTCTGAAACTTCCCCTCTGTATTCAAATGCATCATTTGCAGTTAATCTATAACGACCGTTGCCTTTTTGGAGTAAACACTTAATTCCCATGTGTGGCAATAGTCGTGAAGACTGTCTAGCGCTATTTGGCAGCCTTCTCTTTTCTCACACACCAAAATTATGCATACAAAACACGTAGGGTCCACGTCTGAATTTAATTAACTCTGTCGTTTGAGCTGGGAAACATTCTAAACAAATAAGGGATTACAATTCAATGCATTTTTTGCTGGAGAAGTCTGCTGATTGCGGAGCGTATTGATTTTAGACAGTTCTACTTTTATGCCCCTCACGAGAACTTTCCGCTCGCCAGTCATTTTGTTTAGTTTTTTCGAGCATTAACATCAGACCATGGCTAACGATGAACCTCCAACAGCTAGAAACAGTTCTGTTAACTAGAAAAAGGCAAGATACAGATTAGATTATATAACTGTTTTCCGGAGTATTTGTGCACTCAGACATGCATGGTCTTGTGTATAGACTACGAGTCGATATCATATGTTGTAACGTCTTTTTACCCGCCCTCCACCTCCGCAACGTTTCGCCAGTGTTTGGCCAATCTATTGACCATGAGACCAGTCCCAGCGACTCGGCCTGTGGTGGATGGGCGGCCAAACGAGGTCTATTGGGTGCTGACGGCCATGTTTGTTCGTTAGCGCTATTGTTGGCCCTCAAAGCGCATGCCCCCTCGACCTCCCTCTCATTGCACTACCGTGTGGACGACGCTGCTGCCATCTTGTAGCACTCACGCCGGAAACTGCATCGGACGGGACGACGCTATGGATGATGGGAGGACAGACAAGAGAAGTTTCTTGTGACAGTTTTCAACTCCAAATCACTGCACTTCTGAAGGCGTTTACCTCATCCACCCCACTTGCATGGGTCAATTTGGCACAGTGGTCTGGGTGTGAGTGAGTGCGTGCGTGCGTGCGTGCGTGCGTGCGTGCGTGCGTGCGTGCGTGCGTGCGTGTGTGTGTGTGTGTGTCTGTCTGTCTGTCTGTCTGTCTGTCTGTCTGTCTGTGCGTGCGTGTGTGTGCGTGTTGGAAGCCATGCCCCTCAAAAGGTGTTCATACAGTCACTGCAATGGCTGGAACACATGCATGACATCCTACGGCTATCGCCAAACTTATTAAAAGGGAATTGAACAGAAGACGCAAGGTGGCGTGAGGGATATATAGGATCTCCAACATGTGCAAATGTTGAGTGTGTGCCAAGAGGGGCCTCCGGGAGAACTGTTGTGGTATGTGTGATCAACTGCTCAGCTCGCATCGTCTGCAAACTCCTAAATCTGCGTACATCACCCCTTTACGATCTCCACTGGCTACCAGTCAGCAGCCGGGTTCAATGCAAAATAGCTCTCGCCTGCTTCTCTAGTCTCTAGTACAGTTCCTCCACAACTGACTTGCCTCATCTCTACTCTCCTCGCTCTCTTCGCTCAGTCTCGGAGTTGGAGACCCGAGTTTGGTTATTACTTGGCTGGTGCCACGTGAAACTGCTGCGGTCTCGGCGCGTTCTGTGTACACCATACAACCATGCACCAGGTCACGTTACTTCATACAAAGCCACCTAAGTAGGGTGTGTGTGTGTTTAGCTGTATACTGCCACCTGTGCCTGGATCTTTTACATGCTTCTGCGGTAACGCGCAAAATAAATAAGCTATAAATAATAATCTATTATTATGTACCGTTTAGTGGTTGCCCTGTCGGCGGTGAGAGGTTCCCTCTCTCCTCAACCTCCCCGCCAGCACCACGTCAGACAAACCTTCGTGTTAAGCACTTCCAACCAAAGAAAGAAGGTCTCTGTTTTACCTCAGTGTGTGTGTGTGTGTGTGTGTGTGTGTGTGTGTGTGTGTGTGTGTGTGTGTGTGTGTGAGAGAGAGAGAGAGAGAGAGAGAGTCCAGTCAAGCGACTAGAGTGACCAGTCTTTGTGCTGTCACCGATGATTAGGTGTCTTACTGCGTGCACAAAGAAACCATGTAAGTGTACACGAAGAGCAGGTTATGTAAGGCTGTTAGAGCTTGCCTTTTGGAGTGACGAGATCACGCAATTCGTTATGTAAGCTGTAGGCCATGGTGCCACGAGAAATACTAGTGTGTCCGAGTGCTTACTTACATGGTACTTACTGCTCCTTCTACAACATAACACTAAATAGATATATAAATCCGGAGAAGAAGAAAAAAAATGAAGAAGCCTATCTTTATTTTGTTTACTAAAATGTCATTATGTACTGAGCCAAGGTAAAATGACGTTTCAAACTTCCAAACCATCATGTGCAGCTTAACACCCAGCAACAGATCGGAAGTGACGTCACTGGGTGTGAATAACATTCACGCATAAGAGACCTACTCCGTGACGTAAGTAAATCGATGACAAAACGCCTGCACTGGTTTGGTCATCTTCGTCTGGTCCCAATTTGTCTAAAATTCGAAAACATGTTCGATGTGGTAAAATTCCTGTTTGGTAAAGTCTAATTCGTCTGTGCGTCTTCTGCTACTCCTGCGCCCTCAGCTACTGATTTATATAACTCATGACACAGTGTGTGTGTGTGTGTGTGTGTGTGTGTGTGTGTGTGTGTGTGTGTGTGTGTGTGTGTGTGTGTGTGTGTGTGTGTGTGTGTGTGTGTGTGTGTGTGTGAGACAGAGAGAGAGAGAGAGAGTCACACAAACATGAGCAAGTAATATCTCCCAAGACTGAAACTCTCTCTCTCTCTCTCTCTCTCTCTCTCTCTCTCTCTCTCTCTCTCTCTCTCTCTCTCTCTCTCACACACACACACACACACACACACACACACACACACACACACACACACACACACACACACACACACACACACACACACACACACACACACACACACACTGAGGTAAAACAGAGACCTTCTTTCTTTGGTTGGAAGTGCTTAACACGAAGGTGTGTCTGACGTGGTGCTGGCGGGGAGGTTGGGGAGAGAGGGAACTTCTCACCGCCGACAGGGCAGCAACATTCTGCCCCCACCCATCCCCTCCTCATTTGTTGTTTCGGTAACTGCAGTTGTTAGATAGTTAACGCCCAGTCAACCGTAAAGATCATATGAATTAACCAAATGATAAGCTGCAGTGTGACTGACAGCGGATGACACATGTAACATTACTTGGGAGAACAGCCGGGAAACACTGATATTGGATTAACCGGGAAGTCAGACAGTAGAAAGCCGGAGTTCCTGGGCAGAGGGCAAAGCATGCTAAGCTATAGTCTGACCTATTGCAGACTAAGCAGAAAGAGCCTTTCAGACATTCTGAGTCAAAGCCAACTTATTTTCTGATTCCGTGGAATCTCATAGGATGATTCATCCACTCTGGGAGGCAACGTCATCAGACAGTGTTCATAGCTGGAGTAACTAGGTGGCGTTGGAAGGGCCACAGGGATGTTAGAAGCCAACAGGATATACTCTCATCTAACTGATGTAGAGGTTCCAAGGTGATATTAGCGCAAAATACAAGTCATCATGACCAGCAAAGTCTGACTCACCGTTCATTATACTTCTAACTTTATATCGGAATCGGAAGACAAATATGTGGAAAGAATGAAGCTGAATTCGCCAGGATGGCAAAAATGGGAAAACCAGAACTCGTGCTAGCAGACGAAGCATGCAAAGTCCCGTACTGACTTCTCCATTAATGGGGATGCTACAAGAAGATGCAAGTTGGCCTGTAAGTGTAGGACAATCTGCAAGTATCTTCATCTGCATGCTTCATTTGCTCTGTCAGTCGATATTTATACAAAAGCAGTACTTTACTTTCTTGCTTCCAATTTGATGTCCCCATCTGCTGGGTCGCTCTTTACCAGCGCAGAGCAGAAAGAGACGTAATTCATACTTTTGCCACACTGATGCTGGCCTTGTTTATGATGTCACTGTACAAAACGGCAGTACTAACGGTCGTGGTTTTGACATGCAGGACCAGAAATAGAGTGAAAAACTGCAGTTAGTGAAAAACTTCTTCTTCATCTTCTTTTTCTTCTTCTCTTCCTTAGCGTAAATAAAAACAACACTAACACCGCATTCTGCTCAGAATTTTAGGTTTTCTTGAAACCTTTTCTCAATGAACTGTAACTGAAGAATGCTGTGCGTCACAAATACATACGTAAACATATATATGCGTAATTAAATGTAACCCAGTTCATTACGTCTCTCTCTCTCTCTCTCTCTCTCTCTCTCTCTCTCTCTCTCTCTCTCTCTCTCTCTCTCTCTCTCTCTCTCTCTCTCTCTCTCTCTCTCTCTCTCTCTCTCTGACTGAAGAACAATGGGCGTCACAAATAAGTACGTAACACCCTTCTTCTTCTTCAATTCCATTTCTACCCGTCATGCTCCTTTCCGCTGGGTCCATTTTAAAGAGTCGGAAAACTCAGGTTTCTCACCATGGGGGGTCTTAATTCCTACGTCGAGGGTGCCCGGCAAGGTCCGACAGAGGGGCAGAGAGGAGGGACGACAGAGGGGCAGAGAGAAGGAGGGACGACAGAAGGGCAGAGAGAAGGAGGGACGACAGAGGGGCAGAGAGAAGCCGGAGGGACGACAGAGGGGCAGAGAGACAGAGACAGAGGGGCAGAGAGGAGGAGGGACGACAGAGGGGCAGAGAGAAGGAGGGACGACAAAGGGGCAGAGAGAAGCCGGAGGGACGACAGAGGGGCAGAGAGACAGAGACAGAGGGGCAGAGAGAAGGAGGGACGACAGAGGGGCAGAGAGAAGGAGACAGAGACAGAGGGGCAGAGAGAAGTAGGGACGACAGAGGGGCAGAGAGACAGAGACAGAGGGGCAGAGAGAAGGAGACAGAGACAGAGGGGCAGAGAGAAGGAGAGACGACAGAGGAGCAGGGAGAAGGAGACAGAGACAGACAGAGGAAAGGGGTGGCATACGTCCGGTCTGATGGGTGAGAGCTGAAGGATCGAATTCGGTTCGAGGCTGCAAAGACAGGCTTGTATCAAAGAACTGCACACAAGTGAATAATTTCACATTTTGTCCTGATTGCAAAACACACACACACGCGCGCGCGTGCAGGGCGATTACTGTCCGGAAGTAGCGAAGGGGGCAGCAGCGTTTAGCCGTGGTGAAGTGGTTGTCTGCTCACTGCAGAAGACTTCCCTGGACGAGCTGTTTGAGGGGCGTGTTCCCCCTCACGACGTTGAAGTCGCAATCTCCTTGTCAGGCCAAAGACGGTGCGGCGGCTTCAGTGGGCTGAGGGTGGCAGAGGAAGGAAGGAAGACGTTTAGCGAAAGGCAAAACTACACACTGCTGCGCTCATTTAAGCCCTATTCTTTCCTCGCTCCAAAGTGGAGACCCTTTTCACGGCAGTTCTCGCGCTCTGTAGCCCAAGGAGCTCTTACGATTGATTGGCATCAATAAGAAACACAATCTCATTTGTTGCCAGTCCCGTTGCCTTGACAACGAAGACAGTGACAGTGATTGTGTTAGTCAGCAGGCAGCGATGAGTCGTGATTGGACAAATTACCCTTATCAAAACTCGCCCTGCCGTGTGGCCAGAGGTCGCTACATCAGCATTCACTCTCTTGACTTTTCGATTTCTCTCCAATTAAGCTCGATAATCTAATCATGCAAAACCAGGCTGCGATCAAGGAAAATCAGACGTCTGCTTCACAAATAACACAGCACGAGTCGCTGCAGCCAGCAATTGGGGCAGCAACCAGTCCCCCCCAGGAGCTTCTATCAATTTGCCCGTTCTTCTTCCTCCCCCCCCCCCTCTCTCTCTCTCTCTCTGTCTCCGTCTCTGTCTGTTTGTCTGTCTGTCTCTGTCTCTGTCTCTCTGTGTCTCTCTGTGTCTCTCTGTCTGTCTGTCTGTCTGTCTCTGTCTGTCTCTGTCTGTCTGTCTGTCTGTCTGTCTGTCTCTGTCTCTGTCTCTCTCTGTCTCTCTCTGTCTCTCTCTCTCTCTCTCTCTCTCTCTCTCTCTCTCTCTCTCTCTCTCTCTCTCTCTCTCTCTCTCTCTCTCTCTCTCTCTCTCTCTCTCTCTCTCTCTCTCTCTGTGTAATTCCTTTGTCATCTGATTCCATTTATGACAATGGTCAACTAACACCCCCCCCCCACACACACACACACACACACTAACATTACTGCTGTGTAGCCTCTCTCTCTCTCTCTCTCTCTCTCTCTCTCTCTCTCTCTCTCTCTCTCTCTCTCTCTCTCTCTCTCTCTCTCACACACACACACACACACACACACACACACACACACACACACACACACACACACACACACACACGCACACACACACACACACAAACACACATACACACACACACATGACACAAACACACACATGATACGCCGCTTGTTTCTCGGTGGGTGGGTGGGTGTGCGTGCGTGCGTGCGTGCGTGCACTGATGTGTGTGTGTGTGCGTGTGCGCGCGCTCGAGCGCGCGTGTGTGTGTGTGTGTGTGTGTGTGTGTGTGTGTGTGTGTGTGTGTGACACCAAGGTCCCGGTGTGCTCATCTTCAATTCAAGTTCAGTGTTCTGTTTTCACGCCAGCTAGAAAGCCCGACGTCTGGGTGTTATTAATTCTCAGCGCGAAAGCAGACTCGCTAGTCGCAAGGCGGACTAAAGAAATGCTTCCGTTGGTTGAAAAGCGTTGTGCCCCGTACCGGCGCTTGTCCCGGCCTCTCTGTGAGCGGCATATGAACCGAGAGGGCGGGGCGCTTGACGTTCCCGCCACGTGACTGAGAGCAAACACTGGGGAGCGGCGGCTGGCGCCCTTGTTGTCCGGCGTTTTCACCGCCATTGACGTAGCCGCACGTGACTGTCTCGCCCGCAAAGACGAAAGCGAAGCAGCCGTGACAAAAAGGTCAAGAGACTCGAAGAGACAAGACAATCTGACTGAAAACCACATGCGGCAAAAAAGAAAACAACTAAAGACAGTCCTAGAGACCCGGACGCGCGAGCACTTCCGGCCTATCACAGCGCGTAAGAATATTAATTTTCACTTGTGTCAACGTCTTGTCGCGTGCTGATCGCTTGTGAAGAGGAGCTGCTTGGTTCCTCGTCTTTCCGGCCCGCAGGCCACATCGTGAGGAGGGAACAGTGAGTCTCCAAGGTGATGGAGCTGCCCATTGAAGCCCAGCACCACCCACTGCTCTCTATCAGCCTTTCTGTCAAAAATAGGGCAGTTGCGGGCAGCCTGAATCACGACACAGCTGCTGCACAGTCACGTTAAGCTTCAGCCCGTTCTTAATTGGGCGAACATTTGCTTCGCGAACATAATTCGGGTTTTTCGTCGAACCTGAAAAAAGTTCGACGAACATGGTTGGTTCTTAATTGGGCGAACTTTTGCTTCGCGAAACTAGTTCGGAGTATTCGTCGAACTACGACGAAGCTATGTTCGGGATCCAAAAAGCTTCGTTCAGCGTGTTCTGGGAATGTTTGCCCACTGTTTCGGCGAACCTTGCCTCTGACTGGCTGAGAGCAGAGAACTCTCCTGTAGATGAGGAAGAAAGAAAGAAAATGGATGACGAAGTCGCTTCGGAGGTTGTTTAAAAAATATATATATATATTTGTTGACTTGTGGGAGGCACAGCTTTAATTGTCTCTGGGATCCAGAATGATATAGTAGTTATCATACTCTTGAGGGGCTCCTGAAGTACCCTGTGAGGGATGATTAAAGCATATTGACTTTAGTCTACATTTTGGATCATGCGCTTCTGTCGCAAATTCGCGCTGAAGCTTGCATCTCATTGTAAGCCAGTTCAGAACGAAGTATAGCTCGTCGAACTGTCCGAACCATGTTCGGCTAACTAAAAGCTCAATAATTTATTAAGAAACGAATTATAGTTCGTCGAACTATCAGAAGTATGGCTGTATGTTCGGCGAACAAACACTTCGCCCGATTAAGAACGGGCTTTAGGCCGTAGGTGTGTTTACAGAGCGGTTCAGAGCTCAGGAGTGTGAAAATCGAGATAGCTTAGAAGAAGCTAGCCCAGAAGAGATCAAGAGCAGGGAGGCTGGACTTCTTTCGCTTCAGTTGTCTCCCATTGGCGGACATTGTCTTTGTGACTATGTTCTGCATACCAGTTGGGACAGCAATTGCGTGGTGCTGTGGTCGCTGCGCAATGCCGGACGGACACTGCCTTAACATCCTGTTGTTCTGACGGCGGTCCACGGCAGCCTTGGTCTTCCGGGTTGGTGCCTGTTTCGAGATTTCACTCTTCTAATAGGCCTTCTCGCCTCCGTGGACGTTAAGCAGCAAAAACTCACTCACTCACCACAGCTGTAGCCAGTCAAATAAATATCACATCGCCTTGACTGGGCCGTCTAGCTGCCTGCACTGCAAAGTACAGTTTAGTGCCGCTCAGTACCACTGGCAGTCCATCCAACTCTCCACCCCCTTGTGGCGCTCTCTTTCACGCCTTTCCACTTCCAGATGCATGTTGTGCGGCTGACAAGACCGCACACCACCTTGACGTCCTGTCCGCCAAGTCGTTTCCGGACAAGAAAGGGTCCGAGGGGATGTCACTGTGTACACACAGAAGCTGAGTGGCGGAGCAAAGGGCGCTGGAACAGTGCTGTGTGGTGACCTGGGGTCAACAAGACGTCTTGATCTGCTGCACGTGCGGCAACGACAAATCTGTTGTTGACGAACTTGAAAGGAACCAAATCATGTGTGTGTGTGTGTGTGTGTGTGTGTGTGTGTGTGTGTGTGTGTGTGTGTGTGTGTGTGTGTGTGTGTGTGTGTGTGTGTGTGTGTGTGTGTGTGTTGAAAGTGATGAGAAGAATGTTGAATGATGCCGGTGTTGAGGTATATCAGTTTGCTTTTAAACCTGATTTACTAGACTTTCATTGTTTTCTTGATTTTCGTTACTGTATACTTCCATGGAGCCTAGTGTTTTGTATTTCGCGCTTCGGGCTCACCTTAGATGCAGGCGCTTTATAAAGATTTTTTTTTTTTTTTTATAGTAAGGAAAAAAATGGAGAGAGATTTTGAAGAAAAAAGAAGAAGAAAAGAACAAATATGTTGAATAGACCGGGAATGGTACAACTTAGAAAGGAATGACTTCCTGTCAGCAGGTTCAATGCCATTTCGGCTGCGTATATGCATGGCGGACTGACAATATACATGTATGTCCATGACCGGTATAACTTTTTGAAGCCCGGAAGGTAGATGAGGGGCGTAGGTAGGAGTGTTGTGTTCTGGAGGACGAGAGGGTTTTTTGTTTGGGGGGTTGGGGGGGGGGGGGGCGTTGAGTGTGTGAGGTTGGTATGTTCTTGGTGAAGAATTGGAGGGGGGGGGGGATGAGTCTGAGGTGGATCTGTGTGAGTGGAGGGGGGTGGGGTGCTAGGGAGGTTGAGAAGGGAAGTGGAGGAAATCAGTCCGAGCACTGTTTCCAGTGTGAGGGGTAGAGTTCAATTGCATCAGCGAGGGCATTGAAGTGGAATCAAGCGGGTGGCGGATGGGGCTGTGTAAGGTAATCACATCAACGGCTGCTGATGAAACGTGAAGCCAGGCCAGCGGCGCCGGGGCAGCGGTGACATGCTGTCTCATCATTCTCCTCATTGTGCTGTTCCTGCTTTCTCATTTTAGTTCTGACTGGCTTGAGGAAGCGTGCGACTCTCTGTAACGATCACGTTTTAACGTTGCTTTTTTTGTTCTCTCTCTCTCTCTCTCTCTCTCTCTCTCTCTCTCTCTCTCTCTCTCTCTCTCTCTCTCTCTCTCTCTCTCTCTCTCTCTCTCTCTCTCTCTCTCTCTCTCTCTCTCTTTTCACGGTGTGTGTGTGTGTGTGTGTGTGTGTGTGTGTGTGTGTGTGTGTGTGTGTGTGTGTGTGTGTGTGTGTGTGTGTGTGTGTAACATTTTTTATACTCCGATGATAGCCCGGTTCAATTATGCACACAAACTCCACAGTGTCACTGCGTGGCAAGGCACACCAACTCATACAGAGTGCGAGTCGCCCGCGCGTTAAACTGCTCTTCTTGTAGCCTACGTGTTATTTCGCACCGCTACATAGTTCTATAAGTTGCTTCTTTTTCTCAGTGCTTATTCGATCAAGATGGGTAACTTTTCATCAGCAACTTACACTACAGCCCTACAATAGGGGGTACTGTGGACGCAGAGATTATGATCTCCTCTCTTGAAAACCCAGAGTTGTCAGAGGGTCTCCGTTTAACGGCTGGGATATGTCAGAATATAGCCATACATGCTTCATCTACTACCTGGATTTATCCTTTCTAATTTCTACCTCCCCTGTTCATTCAAGTTCCTTTGTTCCGTATCTTCTCTCCGCTTTTCCTTCCCGAAAGGAGGCCGGAGATGTCTGACGTTTTACCCCCCCCCCCCCCCACCACCACCATCTGGAATCTCATGCCTGTCGTTTGATTCCCCTTTCCTATCTCCTGTCTTGTTTTTCTACCTAGTCATCTTTCTCTTTCTGTCTTGTCGTTTTTTCTGTTAATGGTCCATTCTCTTGCCTTTTTTTCTTTTTCTTTTTTTTTCTTTTTTCTTCAGAAAATTCTCTTTTTGTGTGGCTTTACTAGTTAGTGACTCTAGCTAGGAGATGATAATTGGCAGGTGGTCTGTGCAGCTTGCTGCCTTTTTGTGTGGCTTTACTAGTTAGTGGCTCTAGCTAGGAGATGATAATTGGCAGGTGGTCTGTGCAGCTTGCTGCCTTTTTGTGTGGCTTTACTAGTTAGTGGCTCTAGCTAGGAGATGATAATTGGCAGGTGGTCTGTGCAGCTTGCTGCCTTTTTGTGTGGCTTTACTAGTTAGTGGCTCTAGCTAGGAGATGATAATTGGCAGGTGGTCTGTGCAGCTTGCTGCCTTTTTGTGTGGCTTTACTAGTTAGTGGCTCTAGCTAGGAGATGATAATAGGCAGGTGGTCTGTGCAGCTTGCTGCCTTTTGGCACTGGCATTTTCTATTATATGTTTGTTTTGTGGGGTTTTGTTGTTGTTGTTGTTGGGTTTTTTAGTTTTGTTTGTTTGTTTGTTTTGTCACTGTCCATTCCTTTTTGTTTTTCTGTAATCTGGATTGAAAAATTAGACGGAATGGTCGACGATACTAGCACGTCCTAGCCTTATGTATTCTTTTAACAGGGGTAATAATTACTGAAGGGCTAACTTGAAAAACTTGCGTTCGGTGTTTGTGTATGTATGCTTTGTTTTATATTTGTGTAGGGATTGATTTTGTCGACTGATCTGGGAAAGGGTATGTGCATTTGCTTATGACTGAGTTGGATTGTCCTTAGGTGACCCTTTGTGGTTGACAGGACGCTAAAATGACATAACGCTAGAACGCTAGGGAGCGGGGATAGCTCAGTGATTAGTGCGCCGGACTCGCGACTCGCGGGCTCGAATCCCTGCAGAAACGGCGAGAGAATTTTCTTCTCTGGGGTCAACTTTCTGTGCTGACACTTATTTCGGTATCCGTTCCACCCCAGGGTTACCGCAGTAGCACGTAAAAGATCCCGGTCATTCTGCCAAAAGTGCAGATGGCAGTTACGGCTAAACACTCATGCACCTTACGTATGTGGCTTTGCATGAAGTGACATGGTGCATGGTTGTTTGGTGTACACAGAACGCACCGAGACGGCAGCAGTTTCATGTGGCACCAGCCATGCCAGCGCTGTATGTACACCACTTCGGTAGATATTCAAAAACGTGCTGTAAAAATGCTATTCACTCATGTAGAATCACATGCGAGCGCAGTGAGTCTGCTCGAGAGCGGAGAATAGTGCTATATAAAAGCGATCATCATCATCAAATCCAGTTACTAACTAACTAACTCCGCTTTTTCAAGGGACACGGCTGTGCCTAGCGAAAGTTCCAGTGTGGGCTTGCGGAATAAAACAGATCACAAGCAGCTGGTGTAGTTTCCCATGCTGAGTGCCTGCGGAATATAAATGGGCCCCAAAGCATGTGCTGTGTATTAGAACAGTAAATCAGATATATTTTTGTGGTTTGATAAACT
Organism: Alviniconcha strummeri; assembly: GCA_963584105.1. Classification (NCBI taxonomy): domain Eukaryota; kingdom Metazoa; phylum Mollusca; class Gastropoda; family Provannidae; genus Alviniconcha; species Alviniconcha strummeri. Next base: position 14,847,415 of record OY757551.1, read on the forward strand.
ATGTATTGATCTTGTACTTTTTAGGCAGATATTTTTTAATACGTCGCGATCAAAAACTCGCCGGTGAACATTTCTGAATCGTTGTGTAATGGTGCGGAGTGGTCAAAGGACAAGACACAGGCAGCGGAGTCAATAAAGTGGAGACCACAGCAGGCGTATGGCAGCAATCAGTTTTTACTTGTTCAGCCGCAGACAGTTTTCAGCACACACACAAAATCATCATGCTCACGCATAGATAAGAGAACGGCGCGGGCCACAGGGAACACACGCTATCGCTACAGTAAAATCGCCCCTCTGGACCACAAAATGGCTGACAATTGTGTTTCCCTGGCCCGCACAAATACACTTTCCTCTACAATAACTAAACCAATTAAAACATGAAAAACATCAAATGAAAGCTACAGTTACCATCTTTTAAACCGTATAAACAAAATGTACACACATGACTTATTTTATTTACACAAAGAGTGGGAAGCGTGGCTTGCGCCTGTCTATATACAGATTCGTACAACTAAATCACAACTAACACAATGTACAAAATATAAATGTCACTAAAACTTACATCGGAATAAAGAGCACGCTCCCACGGTTAAAATGGTACATAACAATTACAATACAACGCTCTGTAAGAGAAGCAAGACAAACTCAAAGACTAGCATTAAAACAATCGGTGCGAACTTTCGCCTGGGGCGCGTAACCTTAGTCGCAGCAGCGCTGATAGTGAGATTAAGTAGTCTATGAATACAACTTAGCTTCTACAGTACACAATACTTAATAAGTTAATTTCAACCCAAAATAAACACTAAACATGAAGTCAGCTAAGTAAAATACTATACGATAACGCATTGATCGACACGGAATTACTTTAATCGAATCAAAACAACATTTCACTACCATTTACTAGTACTAAACAAAGCGCGCCATGCAGACGACGGCTATAAAAGAATGGACCTAGAGAGGCATCGGCTACTATTACTAATTAAGCTCGATCCGGTGTCTGAATAAACGTTAAATAAACATTCTAAGATGCCAAATTATATTATACATAGCTTAGTGCATAAAAAGGACTAGATAGACAAAGAGTAGGTAAACAAACAAGCGGTCAAAATGTTAAGGGAGAAAAACAGATTTGAAAAAGGCGCGCACTGGCGGCTATCGCCGGTCGGCTGTGTGAAGGCCATGTGGCGTTACGCCACACGCCGCGCTTCAAAACAAAAGCGTCGTCTGCTCCGGTTCCCGGGTTACTAAAGTACAGTAATGAAATTGCATTGATCCGTTAAGCGGGGCGGGATTAGTGTAAAACGTACAAAGAGCACTTGCTCACAGTTGTAAATAAGTAAATGTAAACAGATTGAGACATGCTTGTTAATGACTGTTTTGACTTGGTTGCGTTTACTGTTGTTGGCTGTGTTGTGTCCAGAAGTGTGAGTCAGTTTTTTTCCTTGTGACTTGGTGACTTGTGTTTGGAACTATTGTAGAAAAATGAGGTCAACCGAGGTGACGCTGTGCGATTGATGGAATAGGCCTATAAGTCAGTTCTTGAACCATTGACACCATACCACAGCCTCTATGAGTGGACCAGTGACACCACACCACAGCCTCTGTGGGTGGACCAGAGACACCATACCACAGCCTCTGTGGGTGGACCAGAGACACCATACCACAGCCTCTATGAGTGGACCAGTGACACCACACCACAGCCTCTGTGGGTGGACCAGAGACACCATACCACAGCCTCTGTGGGTGGACCAGAGACACCATACCACAGCCTCTGTGGGTGGACCAGAGACACCATACCACAGCCTCTGTGGGTGGACCAGAGACACCACACCACAGCCTCTCTGGGTGGACCAGAGACACCACACCACAGCCTCTCTGGGTGGACCAGAGACATCATATCACAGCCTCTGTGGGTGGACCAGAGACACCATACCACAGCCTCTCTGAGTGGACCAGTGACACCACACCACAGCCTCTCTGGGTGGACCCGTGACACCATATCACAGCCTCTCTGGCTGGACCAGTGACACCATACCACAGCCTCTCTGGCTGGAGGACACAGCGGCCACTGAGCGGCGAGCGAGGGCCGCGTTGACATTGCCGTGCTCATGACGTCACATACTGGGGCAAATGGCGGCCGTGCCGCTTAGAGCATTATCTAGTTTGCAGCTTTTAAACGTCGATTTTTAAAGTCATTAGTAACATAAAAAGACTAAACAACTACTGCGAGCGTTTTTGTTTTGAAGACGTCATTTTGTTGTTGTTTGTTTGTTTGTTAGTGACAGGCTTTCCGCCAGAGCCTGTGAGTTTCTTTGATTGCGGTTCCCTTTCACTAGTTGCGACGGGGAGGAGGCGGGATGTTGGAAAGGTGGCAAAATCTTGTGGACAATATCCGTTGACGACAACTTTTGAAGAGATCGGATCAAGTGAGGCGAGTCTGAGGGGAGAGACTGAAAGCGAGAGAGTCAAAAAACTTGTAAAGAATTCTCGTCGAACATCAAATAGGCTACCTAGTTCACAGCTAGATTTGCACGTGATATGCGTCCACAACAAAGCGAAAGTCGGTGTAGGGTCAGAGACACTACATAGTGACTGGCCCCACACTCCGAGCACCGCCCTAGTACCTCTGGTAGGGTACCGAAACGACGAGAGCCACTTGTAGAAAGGCGACCCGCCTTGAGTCCCGGTCAGTCGTGCCGCTGGTCAGCAGGCCACAGTGGTCAGCCACCCTGGATGACAAAGATGTGTGATTAGATTCAGCGCCAGCTGGAGACGCGGGCCTGCCTGTTGAAAAACAGCTTGAAGTGCCATCAATGCCGCCCGCCCCGACCGCACCCCGCGCCCGCCACGCCATCAGAGCCAGTTCAGCCTGGCACAAGATGCCATCTCTTCCACGATAAGGGGCCATTCATCAGCTGAGGAGGGTCAGGTTGGACCGCTGAGATCTTCATTCTAGTGAGTGTGAATTCAGCAGTCCATAGCTTTTCTTCTGTGAAGCCAGAACTTGTAGCAAATTGGGTCCTACAAAACAATGCAGTTGTTGTACGGAAAGAGAATAAGTCTGCGATACTACAGACCAAAATTCGTTAAGTGAAACACAAACTAATTTATCCCTGTCTGTCTGTCTGTCTGTCTGTCTGTCTGTCTGTCTGTCTGTCTCTGTCTCTGTCTCTCTCTCTCTCTCTCTCTCTCTCTCTCTCTCTCTCTCTCTCTCTCTCTCTCTCTCTCTCTGTAACTACATAACTACAACAAGGGAGTTCTGATACACAAAATTATGTCCGGAAAAGTCCCACCCTCACTTGCTGCTATGTTTTCCCTAAACCAGTGAGGATATTCTGAAAAACTCAATGTACCAATCCCTAGGATTGACCTTTTCAAGTCTAGCCTAGTATACTCCGGTAGTTTGGAACTCACTCCCGGTCCCCGGCTCTCTTAGATTACCATCCAGCACTGAAACTTTTAAATCATACATTATGCGCTGACTGTTTGGCATTGCATGTTAAAACTGGCGATTGTAACCCGCCCACAACATTCTACCTTATTGTGTCTGCTATTCATCACGCAATTACCCACCAAATGATGTTTGATTGATTGATTGATGGTCGCTTATATAGCGCTATTCTCCGCTCTCTTGAGCAGCCTCACTGCGCTCGCATGTGGTTCTACATGAGTGACTAGCTTTTTATAGCGCGTTTTTTGCATATCCACCGAAGTGGTGTACATACAGCGCTGGCATGGCTGGTACCACATGAAACTGCAGCCGTCTCGGCGCAAGTTCTGTGTACACCATACAACCATGCTCCATGTCACATCATGCAAAGCCACATACGTAAGGTGTATGCGTGTTTAGCTGTAACCTGCCATCTGCACTTTTGGCAGAATGACCGGGATCTTTTACGTGCTACTGCGGTAACACGGGGGTGGAACGGATACTGAAATAAGAGTCAGCACAGAAAGTCGAACCTGGAGAAGAAAATTCTCCCGCCGTTCCTGCGGGGATTCGAACCCGCGACCTTTCAGTCACGAGTCCGGCGTTCTAACCACTGAGCTATCTGCTAATGGAGATTTCAAAGCCCCATGTATCCATGTATCCACCCCCATTCCCGCCTGTCTCATATCATGTTTGACGTCTAAACTTCATTTATTCCATGTGTGTACCGGTGATACCGGTAGCTTAGAAAATATGTACATAATTAGATCTAGAATAGTCCTTTGTTAGGGCGAGGTTTGGATGTAAAAAAGCATACATGCTTATCTATTACCCTAGCCATCATGTATGTAATCTATTACCCTCGCCATTATGTATGTAATCTATTACCCTCGCCATCATGTATGTAATCTATTACCCTCGCCATTATGTATGTAATCTATTACCCTCGCCATTATGTATGTAATCTATTACCCTCGCCATTATGTATGTAATATATGGAAGGGGAAAGACATGTATACATAATTATATATGCACATAATTATTTATGTACATGTATACGAATCTGTCATGTGGCTGTGCAGGTAAAGCACTGCATTTTACGCTTGCAGATGATTTATTCTTATTATCCATACTACCTATTTCTTTTGAAGGAACTACATTATTTTTACATGTCTCTGTGCGTGATGGAAAGTTGATCATGTTTCATAATCCTTTGTCTTGTGGGCTTGTAAGCTGAAGACAATAAAACGTCATAGCCGCATCAAAAAGCCTCTCTCTCTCTCTCTCTCTCTCTCTCTCTCTCTCTCTCTCTCTCTCTCTCTCTCTCTCTCTCTCTCTCTCTCTCTCTCTCTCGCCCCAATTTTTTCTCTCTCTGAGTATTAAAGTTCGAGTTTGAGTTCTCTCTCCCTCTCACCTCTTTCTTCTATTCAGTCTCTCCAAACGGACAAACGGCAAACAGAGCAGTCGAACAATCTCACTATGCCGGGCCCCGATGATGACATGGCTGCAATGTTGAAATATCGTTGCCATATGGTTTAGACACAGAAATAGACAACACAACTATTTCTTTTTGCCTAAACGTGTTCACTGAACCGGCACAACAATGTATACAAGCTTATGGACTTAACTGGTGAATTTAAAACATACATGCACGGTATATATGCAAAGGTACGTTTTGGTTGTGGCGGAGTGCCGCCATGCTTTGGTCGTAAAGTATCCGTCATGCTTTGGTTCTAAAGTTTCCGTCACGCTCTGGTCGTGGAGTGCCGTCACGCTCTGGCGGTAAAGTGCCGTCACGCTCTGGTCGTTGATGCCGTTATGCTTTGGTTGGCAAGTAGTCCTGGGTTTGACATGATCAGTGAGGCGTGACGCTTTGTGCAGTCACGCTTTGGTTGTAAAGTGCCTTGGTCGTTGTCATGAAGCGCCTTCATGTCTTGTAAAGTAAGTAAACATGGTGCTTAACGTCCACAGAAACCGTAAGGCTTATTAGGGACGGGGACGGGGATTGTGAAGCGCCAGTACTAGTCAGGCAAAGCAATGGACAGGTACTCCACTTTGTCCAGTGGTTACGACTCCTGACATCTCCAACTGTAACAGCTGTGTAGACTTTCAAAGCACGACACGAATCTGGCAGGTGAGAGAGGAGGGAGGCTATATCATACCCCTCACACTCCCGCTCAGCGCGTGACGACGGCGCTGTGGACGGTGTGTGCTGTAGTCGGGGATATATTACAGTGTCAGCTACATTCCTGCCTCACCACCAGGCGACCATCCGCCTTTTGTTCGCTTCAGTCTTTGTGCTTTCTCTTTTCGGAGCCCTCTTCCACCGTGAATGGGCCAGTGGGTTGGCTTGACAAGGGCGGCCACGGTACCCCCAGGCAGGCGGGGCGGACCACATGTAGCTCGCGGTGGGGCACTCACCAGGTGCTGTCAAACAGGTGGCAAGACCCGCGCTACCTGCACTCTTGAAAGACACCGCCTGGCGCTGACCTGTTAGCAGTTAGCTCCCAACGGCTGTCGTCTCTGATCATCGTTGTGTCACGTCTCAAAGTAGAGCGCGTGAGGTGAGCACCAGTCAGCCAGGTCGGCACAACATCAAAGGCGGAGCGACTTAAGTCTGCGCCGTGTAACGGGCAGCTATTGCCTTGTTGCACAACTTGTGAATTTCAGCACCGCCTTTGTTTACTGAAGTCAAGTAACAGTCGGTACCCCAAAACAACACTTTGAATTGATAGACACATTGGGAGAAAGTCATTAGCTGTGGGGTGATGTCAAAGAACACAAGGGCTTTTGTGTCTGAATCTTTGGGCAACACTATGCGCGTCTCTTCTGGGGGCGCACTCCTCGGCCTCTCAGTCTTTCGTCCTGCTTGCTCAAGTCCTTCCGCGTCCCTGTCGTTGCACCGCAAGTATCGCTGGTTACATAACTGTAAGGAATACATTTTTCAGAGTTGAACAGCACTGGGTGAGGGGGGGGGGGGTTGATAAATTTAGACTTAGGCTCTATTCTCTGGAGAAAAAAAATCCAAATTTCCTCTGTGTGGGTATGCTCCTTTTACACGACTTGGTTTTCCTGCCTAGCCATATTTTCTCACTACATCTTTTAATCCATAACTTAAGAAATTCTTCAACATTTCTCAGGGATTTAATCTCTTAGCTTAAAAAATTCTTACACATTTCTAACTGGCACCAACACCACGAAGACAATGTAAAGTATAAAGGAATGCACATGTAACATGATAGGTTACAATCACAGAACAGACACACTGCGAATTGCTAAGAAAAAAATTGAAATCGTAAATATTTCATTAACATACTATTAGGTTGACTTCTCTAACTATCGAGGCAACATTAAAAAACAAAAACAAAACAAAAACGCAATATAAAAATCAAAGCCGAATGATCATACCTTGATGAGTCTTGTGCGTAGATGGTTTTCCTTTAGAGATTATGGTGCGGGGAATCGATTTTGGGGGGAAAACTTGATCTTTTATACTATTTTGTATTGTTATTGGACGTCAATCTGACGTTGCTTTCTTAACAACCTTCATACTTCAACTACTGACACGCATTTATTAAAACCCGAAGGTGTGATCACCATTACACTCCTTCCCGGCAGCTCCGCTCTTCTACAGACACCCGAGTGTTTAGAATACCATCCGTCCGAACAAATTCCTGTGGTCAACACTCTTTCTGTTACCAGGCTCCAGTTATCTAGAACCAACTCCCTGTTTCTGTTCGCCATTCTGTCTGTTAGCTCTTTTAAATCTTCCTTGAAAACCTTTCTCTTTTTAAAAACCTTTTCTTCAGGCCCATTGATATGCGACTCTGTGTGTGTGTGTGTGTGTGTGTGTGTGTGTGTGTGTGTGTGTGTGTGTGTGTGCGCGCGCGCCGCTCGTTCATGTGTACGCGCGTGCGTGTGTTTGCGTTCGTGTTGTATGCGCTGAATTTTGAGAATATGTACATGTAAAGAATGTGTAAGCGCTTAGGGCCTGTGCGGGTTAGGCGCTCTAAGTATCCATTATTATTATTAAACAGATATTCCGAAGATCGATATGTCGCTACTGAAACAAACTATGTCCTGACGACCAAACTCGCAACCTTTTCGCAGCCTGACTTATTTGAGGGCTTTACTTGCGAAACACGCACGTTGCGAACCGGCAAAAGCAACGTAGATGGTGGAGAGCAGATGTAGGGCATGGACCTTCTAAGTCCTTGTTGTCTGGTGCTGCGCGCGTTCAAGACAGCCCCGCACGCTGGGAGTGCGTAATGCTCAGCTCTACCAGCTCTTCCCCCCACCTGACCACCTTGGCACGCGCTCTATGTTGACAGCAGACTAGGCTCACCTATAAGATGATAGCCGTGAAGTGACCAACCATGCAGCTGTGAGCCCTAATGTCACAACACCTAACCAGCTTGTCTCACTGTCAGGGCGATCATAGTTCAGGAGCTGTGTGAGAGTCCAGGCGGACGTCCTAACGAGTCTTCTGGTTTCCGTGGACGTAAAGAATTATTGAACCGTGCTTCGGCATTGGTCACAACTTGTCCCGAATATGTCAACTGAAATCTGAGTACATTAAGCATCAACTCACCACCACCACTGCATAGTTCAGGAGCTGTGTGAGAGTCGAGGTGGACGTCCTGGGCTGTCCGTCCTAACGAGCCTTCTGGTTTCCGTGGACGTAAAGATTTATTGCACCGTGCTTCGGCATTGGTCACAACTTGTCCCTAATATGTCTCATGACATCTGAGGACATTAAGCATCAATTCATCATCATCACCACCACTGTCAGGGACCGGGAGAAGCTCAGAACCGCACTCTTTTCACTTGTTGCATAATTTGGCGCATTTTGTCATAAATGCACTTTTTTTCCTTTTCTTCAGATGCGCATCTTTTGAAGTATTCAGCTGCATGTCAGAGAGAAAGAAAAAATCAGAGTACACACACACACACACACACACACACACACACACACACACACACACACACACACACACACACACACACACACACACACACACACTATTTTAAAAAGCTTGGCAGAGAGAGGGAGGGGGAGTTGACAGACATTTACAACTGACCCAAGATTCCGCAGAGATACAAAGAAAAAGCTACGTTAAAAATGTTTTCAAGACATCTCTCTCTCTGTCTCTCCCTCTCTTTGTGTCTGGCTCTCTCTTTAAACATAGGGTGCAATTTTGATTTCTTTTAGTTTGAAATTTGGGTGTGCATTTGCAAACTTTAAAAAGTACGCTTATGCCCGGTACGCTTGGTGGGGCGGGAGAAAATCGCCCAAGAAACCGAGCTGTAGCTTGTCTTGCCGGCCTCTCTCGCTGGAAGGTACGACACACACATGTGTGTCACTCACAGGTTCCAGGCGAGATTAAGAGGATTGAGGTGGTGCTGGGCCCTCAACTCACAGGGTTTAGGGCGAAATCAAGAGGGGGGAGTTATCCCAGAAAAGATCATGAGCAGGGAGATGGAGCTGGGCTGTGAACGGCGATGCAACGGACATCGACCTTGTGACTCTGCCCTAGCACAGCAGCTGAAACAGCGTAGTACACTAGTTGCTGCGCAATGTTCTGGCGGCGGTCCACGACCTCCTCGGTCTCCCTGGTCGGTGCGCGCGGTCGACCTTTCTCTCTTTCGCCACCTTCCCCCCCCCCCCCCCCCCCCAACCCCTCCCGTCTCTAATAACAAAGATTATAAATGTATTTATAATCTTTGCTAATAAGCAACCTCGCTTCTGTGGACGTTAAGCAAAATGTTAAATGGAAGGTACCCAGTTGCGACATAGGCTGCACACTGATTGGAGACTTCTGGGCCCAGCCGTGACCAACTGTTCCATAGTGAGTCCAAGGCCAGTGTCTCTCATTGGAAGGAACCCCGCCTTGGGCCACTACTGGTGCAGAAATTCAAGTCTCCCTGTCGAGAACCAAGATCGAACTCTGGAAGCTTTCAACCCTTAAGCCTTGAACAGGTCCGCGCTTCACCTGTCCAATTTCTGCCTTTTTGGTTGATTCAGCTTAATTATTGCTTAGGGCTCTTCCCGAGATGAGGCGCTCGACAAGTATTCTGATAAATGGAAAAAAAGAAAGAAAAAAAAACAAACTTAATCGACCTTGCAGTACTTCTCGGGCATAAAGGAACTTGGAACGTGAACGAGCTAGACTTTGACTTGTCATTTCATGACTGGTGCTTCGCCTTCACACCACCTTCGCCACACGTGGTGGAGTTGTACTGACTATGAGTTCTTAACATACACTAGTTTCATACCACCCTAGTTCTGCAGCACGACTAGCAGGCAGGATAAACGAAACTGGAAACGTTTTAGGCAACCTGAGTGTGCCTGACATCATTATCTGCTTTGATTCCATAGGTGGGGTGGAAAGCAACGGGTCCTACACACACGTCCATTTTCCTTAAAACACAGACTGAGCCCAGTTCCTTCCACTCAAAACGCCAGAAAGCTGACACGGCAAGTAATACCAAAAAGATGAGGTTATTAGACTGGCCAATCAGAAAGCTAGTTTTCAGTTTTAAGCGTGTGGGGAATGGTAAAATAGAACCGGGCCTGAATCACAATTTCAAGGATTAATTGTGATCGCGCTGAGAATGAAAAGTGATTCTGTGAATATCTGTCTGTGAAAACAACGCTTTACGCGAGCACTGACGGAACGTTTTGTCTTCTGCACGGCTCCGGCATGACGCTTTATCTTCAGCGCTTTCTCTCCCCCCCCCCCCCCCCCCCCACCTCCCCTTTTTTCCCCTTCTTTTTTCTTCTTCTCCCCAATTCAGTTTACAAAACAAATCGGCCTGTGTGGCCAAACCCCTAAGCTCTCAACATCGCAGATCGCTCGGGGAGGGGTGGGGTGGGGGGTGGGGGGGTCTGCATATCATAATGTAAAGATGAAATAATCAGACTGCCGCTTCAGGTACTTTGACGCCGTCTTGAAAACTCCACCCGATTACGAAATCGATCCGTAGACCCCAACATAAAAGGCTTCTCTTGTTTGGTTGTTGTTTTTTAACGCACGCGTTAAAAAAAATATATATATAATCACTTTTAACGCCTAGTCAACTGTGGCGGTTATATCAGGACGAGTGCTGGTGGGTGGACGATGAGGCGTTAGGCTGGTAAGCAGAAGGACTACGGTTCGATTCTGCTTCGGCTCTCCTTTCTCTTCTAACTTTGTAGTTTATGGACACTGACTTTGTGACTTTGCTCCTCGCATAAAGTGAAAAAATGGCCCTCATCACTTTCTATCTTAATGCAGGAATCATTCTGGAGGTGGCAGTGCAGCGATAGGTATAGTCTGTCTATTTCCTCACCTCCTGGGATCGCGGTCCCCGCCACTACCTGTTTGGAGACAATTCGGCATTAAACGCGTTTAACCAACCAACCAACCAGTGATGACTGATGATACTGGGTACTGTACACGAAACAATATTCTCTCCAAACAAATGGATACGACTTCAAACATCAAAGAGCTGCCATTTGAGAGACACAGAAAACTTTCAGATAAAAATTGAACTGCGTCACACTTTGGTACCGGATCTGAAAGGGAGAGACTGAAAACGGTGTTAGCTGTAACTACCGAGAGATGTCTAATAAGGGGCCGGGAGGGAGATGAGATGTACTGTATAACGTGCCTGAAGTTATCCAGGAAGTGGAAAAACAACAAGATAAGTAACTTCATAAGATACGACTATCTATGTTTCATTTGTTTTTATTGTTGGCGCTACATTTACATGTGTTGCATAGCCTATTAAAAATGAGCACATGGTTGTTCGTTTTTCATATGTACCTGGGTTTACTTGTTTGTTATCTGGGCAGCAGTTACTTTAACTTGGAGCGAAGCGGGTCGCAACATGTCAGACTGGAACCAGCACCCACTGGCTCAACGTGTGCGTGAGTGCATGCAGCCACCCTGCAAGCCCCTGCTGTGAAAACGGGGTGTCCATGTCCACCCTAATCCCTACTGGCCTAAACCCCAAAGCAGGCTGAATTAGGACTGGTCCCAACTGCCCTGTAACCAGCCGACTTGAGCCGCAATGCAGCACTGTAGATGTCCAGGGCAGACGCAATGGTCACGGCTCACGACAGACCCAGACAACAACGCCCTCTTGCGTCAGCAGAGGAGTGGACGTGCGCTCACAGACAGCGGTGGTGACGTCACTGTGCTTGCTAGCGCGATTGAGCGCGACAGCACGGAGAAGGCAGTTGTGAAAACAGGACACGAGACAATGCTGACTGAAAACAGTGCTGTAGCTCAGGGCACAGCGACACAACAAAAGTCCTTTATTTCCGTTTTATTCGGGTGTAAGTGAGGAATTCCGTGTTTAATTCTGACTTGACAAGCCCCGCCGGCCTGGTGAAGCAGCGACCATTGTGCAGGTCTGTAAGAGACCGTGAAAGCTTCAAGTGATGATATGAAGCGCAAACCCATTTTCAGATAAGCCATTTTGAACACTTAATTCAGTATTTGAGGTAAAAACAACAAAAACTTAAGACTTAATAAGCTTATCACACACACACAACACACACACACACACACACACACACACACACACACACATATATATATGACTGACTGCAGCTAGCATAAAGAATTGACTCTGACCCGGAAAGGGCTTT